>NWUY0300008121.1:20394-41112 GCA_004151065.3 Larix sibirica
TAGTCAACATCGTACAAATCATCAATGCCATATTTATCATTGCCAAGATGCATCATCATCATCATCATCATGTAGTTAGGTTCACTCAGATGCTGTTAGGGACACTCGTATGCCATTAGGGCCATTTAGTATTAATTAGGATCTCTTAGTTTCCAAAAGGGTCATTTAGGTTCCATTAGGATCAATCATGGTAAAATAGTGCAATAACATGCATCATCATCATTGTCATAGTCATCATCATCATCACCATCATCCTTATCATCATAGACATCAACATTAATGTCTAACACAACCCTCCCAAGTCTAACCCTCAACCACAATAACCAATAGCCTATATCCCAATAATTAAGTAACTCATATGATGAACTAGGCTCAATTCAAAGAAAAAATCAGTGCTATTTTGGAAGCAAAATTAGGCACAAAACAAGGCACCATACTAGGAGCAAAGACACAATTCTACTTTGGAAGAAAAAATAGATGCTATACTAGAGATTATTGTATATGTAAAACTTGGTGCTAAACCTGCTAACAATTAGGAAGCTAAATTAGGCGCTAAACATGGTGCTAATCATGGTTTAAGTCTTGAGGCAACTTAGGGAGAAAAACCGAATGCAATTATTGACATGAATACTAGCACAACTCTTGGTGCAAAAGAGGAAGATATACTTGGAACTAACCCTGATGCTATGGAGTATGCTATTTTTAGTGCTAAATGAAGGAAAACTAGACACTATTGAGGGTGCTATTCCTATTGCTAACATGGACGCTAAAGTGGTTAGCACCTAATTTCAAAAAATGATGTAAACAAATTCCAAGAAAAGCACCATCTCATGGAATATCACTGACTTTGCCTAGAAAGTGAAGAAAAATGCACTAAAAGTGTTAGTGGATGCCAAAAAGGGAGCTAAAAGTGATGCTAATCACAGGGTTTTGTTTTGGTCCAATAAGGACAACATTTCATAGCTAGACACACGTTGTACAATTTGATCCATAGGAGGAACATGATAATTATCCTTTTTTGATACCCTATTTAAGTTTCAGAAATCAACACAAAGTTGAATATCCCCATTCTTTTTTCTAATAGGAACTAAATTTTCCACCCAATGGGTATGCAAAACATGGAAGATGATTTTGGTAGCTAATAGTTTATTAAGTTCCCTTTTTACTGTAGGCTCAATATTGGGGTGTATCTTCCTAAGTTTCTACTGGAAGGGATTACATCGTGGCTTCATTGGAATCACATGTTGCATGACCATTGGATCAAAAGTTTCCAGATCTTCATATGTCCAAGCGAATACATCTTTGTATTCCTTGAACAATATGATAAAGGTTGACCTTTCCTCTAGTGTACAACCAGTCCCTAAATTTATTTTATAATGGTTATTTACAGTTTGTAAGTTAATAAATTCAAATTGCATGTAGGAACTATTGGTTTTCCATTTTGTCACCCCTTTGAACTTATCCTATAAATCGTAAAAAATTTCTAATTTAATGACTGATTTAGGGATATAATTTTCTAGATTAAAAGAATCTTCAACATAGTGATTTTTATGTATTACTGAAAAATTATGAAGATCTTCATCATGAGTGATCTCATTGATCGCTCCATCCTTGAAAGTATCCACCATTATTAAAAAAATCGATTATCTGTTGATTTCCATCAAACACTCAACAATTAGTAACATTGTCAGGAATATACGGTCTAAAATTAACTCAATAGAAAATGAATTGGAAAAGAAACCTTTAGCGGGAATTAACTTGGATGCAAAATTCTTCAGTAAATCAACTTCCTAATTTTGTGATCTAGGAATGGAGTTAATGTTGAAAGCATCAAATAATGAAATTAAACTCCATACTTCATCTTGATAATCCTTGAGATGACCGGAAATGCAATGGATCAAGTTTTGTACCTATCTTACTATGATTTCTGAATCACCATAGACTTCTAATACTTTGACATTAAGATCTATCGCATTTTTCAACCCTTGAATGAGGGATTCGTATTCTACAATATTGTTAGTACAATCAAATTCTAATCTACAGGCTATGAATATTTTATTACCTTTAGGATCTAAAAGTAAACAATCGACACCGATGCCTTCTTTAGATTTAGACCCGTTGAAGTATAAATACCGAGACTCTCTATCCACTTTGAAACTTACACTATTTACATTATGTACATAGCGAGAAAGTGCCACAACATGATTATAGTGAAGTATTTCAGACTGTTATCCCGAGTTTATAAATGGTGAATTTTCAGCACTAAAATTCCCAAAAAATGAATCAAAGACATAATTTTCCAAAACAGAATCAACAAATAAAACTAGATCATTAGGATCATCCAATTCTATAACCATATGATTCATATATCTTTCTTTGTTGATATTAATCTGATTCGGTCAACCATTATGAGGAAGCCAAAGATGTGACCAATTAGTCAAAAAATAACCATTCAAATTCCGAGACCAATCTCGACTCAGAAATAGACCATAAGCATCTGGTATATCCGCAACAACTATATCGATAATCTAATGTACTTGTGGATTAGCAGATAACCTAATTAATACACCTTTCGATTCTCCCAAAACCTTGATATTAGAATGATCAAGATGAACTATTTGAGTTTCAGAAGGTTTAAATTCAACATTAATATTTTTGCAGACTGAGTAAGGAATCACATTAGATGCTGCTGCTAAGTCTACCATAGAATTATGGACATTCCTGTTAAAGATTTCAAAAATGAGGAGAAAACAAGGCGTATTAGAAGCTGATTTTTTACCAATTAAAGAAGCCTTATCAACAGATTGTTTCCTATTGCTATCCATATTTGCAGAAGTCCTATTGGGACTATGATCACTTACAATAGTTTTACCAAATTTTAAATTATTCCCATTTGAGACATTTATACCTTTTCTTGTTGAGTTGGAAAGAAGGTTTTGAAGAGCCTTCCCTCGAATTGGAAGAAGTTTTAGCAACTCAAATACTGAAAGGCTAGCTTATAGAATTCAAATCTTCTACTAGATCATATTCCAGATCTGATGTTTGAATAGATTTAGATGTGATCACCTGATATTTTGGATTGGATTTAGTATTTCTAATTTAATTTTAAGTTGAGGGAACTTGTGCATATACCAGATCCTTCCTGCGAGTATTATAAGAGTGCTGATTAACATGAACTGATCTAATATCATCTTCAACATTATTCTGAGTCATATCCTAGAAATTACCATTGGTTTGAGGGGGTTCATCTAGAATATCACCAAAAATTCCACATCCCTCTTCCTCTCTAGCTTCTTCATTTTCATGGTCAGAAGGTGACTCTGAACCAACAATTACAGCTCTAATAACACTGCAAATTTCATCAGTGCTCAAACATTCAGTAAGAGGAAGTTGTTTGTTGACATGAGGTTGAGAAGGTTGTTTGTATGGGGCTTTATAATATCCTCTTTTTGAGGGACCCTATCCACAATTCCTTTTAAGACCAATTAGTTCATTAAATAATTCCCTAATTGTTCGTTGTATATGTTCTAACTTAGTAGATTGTTGGTCCTTTTTCTTAGGGGCAATTTAGGAACATGTTCAGATATTTTACAAGGTGTGGGATCAACTTAAAAATGAGGATTACCCTTATAGCTCATCATTTTTTTCTCAACTCATTTGGATTCAACAAATGTTTCAAGCAAGGTATCCTTACTGACACTTTTCACGAACATAACAACATGCATAGGTAATGCCGAAGTATAGAATTCGATAGTAACATCTTCATCATCCTGAGAAGCTACAAGAATATTATTTATAAGAGTAAAAATGCTGATTAAAGTCTTTAATTTTTTCTTTATTATCCATTTCAATCATATAAGGCTCCATTACTAAGACTGCTGGTGTTTTGTCATCACCAAAATTGCTGAGAAAGGCCCAGTTAAAATATTCCTAGTTTGTAATAGACCCTTGAGCAAGCGAAAAATACCATGTGGAGGCCTTCCCTTCAAAATTAAATTAAAAAATTTGAAAGATGACATCTTCATGTTGAACATTCATATTTTAAACAACCAATATGAATCTGTTCACATGATTGTCTGTAGATTCTTTCCTATTAGTATCAAATTTGGGAAGTAAACTATCAGGGTGTTTAGGTAAGGGATGTCGAGGAACGAGTACTGTAACATCACCTTGGAGTATCCAAGGCATGTTGGAATTAACATTTGGTCCTCCCAGACCATCCATACTGTGCGAAGATGAATGCTCGAATGAATGGTTTTTAGAGTTGTTTTTAGATAAATCCTTATTAGAAGAACCCCTAGGACTGGCAGGTGGTGATTCTGGAGGGGATGGTGGTTGACTAGTTCCACCAGAGGAAAGTAAGCACCGTGATACATTAGTTTCAATTATTGTCCTAAGGATATTATCTAAATTATAGCTTGAGTTCCTATGAAAGGTTCGAAAGTTTCTGCAGTAGATTGATCTATTACTGTTAAATGAGTGTGGGGGCGGGATCGCATAGGAAGAGCGTAATCTACAGGAGAAATACCAGTAAGTTGTGAAAAATCTCTAGTCAAAATGCACTGTGACTCTTCAATATCCTTATGAACCTCTTCAGGTGTATAACATGGACGAGAGATATCCTAATCAAATACAGATTTGAATGTATCTAAGAAAGGTGTTGAAATAGTTTCAGATTGAGAACCAGTCGAAAGAGGAGATAAAATTTGAGGAATTTCAATCTTAGAAAGTACATCTAGGACATGTATGGAAAAATGACTGGTTGAAGGATTGGAATTCTGTTCATCATCCATTTTTACTTAGGCCCTCCTTCTAGCGCCATTTTTTGATGGGAAAGATTAACCACTCGTCAATGTGGAAGAAACAACCCGACAAAGGTCCTTAAAGAAGTTCCTAACTTGTTTGGAATATTTGTTTCTGATGGGAATGTAGGCCCCGTTTCCTATAGAAATATTTCCCTCTATTAAAAGAGAGAATTGATGTTATGATTTTCCCAAATCTCCTAAATGAAATTAAATCTAATTAAATGCAAACTAATATAGAAAAAGAAAAACAAAATTTAATCTAATCTAAGAATATTTCAGTAGATAAAGAAATCTAATTCAACAACTACATAAAAAATCATTCAAATTAAGCTACTCGATCTAAATCCTATCTCAGCTAAGAGCAATTTATAATTTAACAATTGAGCGACTCCATATTATAAATCAATTATGCTATGATTAGATTTAAGAACATAGCTAAATCGTAAATCAAAACACATTAAATAATTCACTATATTCATAAAACAATAGTAAAATAATAATTATTATATAAAAATACAACTATTAAAACAAATCAACTCAATTGATGGATTATAAACATGTATATAATACAAAATCATAAAATATTATGATAAGATAGATCAAAAGAAGACTATATAAAACTAAACAACAACTTCAGATTATACCAATGTAAATAACTATTCAACATATACATTAAATAATTCACTATATAATGTAAAACACATTAAATAATTCACTATATTCATAAAACAATAGTAAAATAATTATTATTATATGAAAATACAACTATTAAAACAAATCAACTCAATAGGTAATCAATGGATTATAAACATGTATATAATAAAAGATCATAAAATATTATGATAACATAAAATTATCATAAGATAGATCAAAAGAAGACTATATAAAACTAAACAACAAATTCAGATTATACCAATGTAAATAATTATTTGACATATACACTGGTCCTTGAAACAAGTTTAGTAAGAGTTGAAAATGAGCACCAACTATCTACGATTCCTTTTGTCCTATTTTCTACTATCCATCGAGCATATCAAAATTTTAAACATGCCTGAACTTATAGAAGATAATTACAATGACTTTCCAAATCCACAGGATTGAAGAACAAATTGAGTTCCTAAAAATAGAGTCATCACCATACCCAATTAACTCAAGGATGATGACATGCTACACTTGTCATCATAAGTGAGGAGACTCATGAACTGATAAGCTCAAATGGAGGCAAGATTCTAGTTCACTTGGGATGATTAAGAAACGATGAACTTACATGATAAACAAACTCTTGAACAAATTCATAACTGTCGTAATATTTGTCCAAAAGTAATTGGATATCTCCCATAGGATGATGAATGAATATCCAATTGAAAACATGCATTGACATCTGGAACGATTCTCTTGCGAAACAACTCGATGCACATGGCCAATCTTGAAAAAAGACACCTATCATTGTAAACAATCACAAGATAGGAACACAATTTAATTCCCGTAACTACAAAATATAACATTTAGTAGCTACTAAATTGAAATAAAATTATAGCAGAGTACCTATAGAATCTATGATTCTAAATGTGCTCTATAAAATACAATCAAATCAAAATGAAAATACAAAGATACAAAACATACAACAATTACCTAAACTTTGCCTTCAAAATACTCAATCCCTGAATTAAACAATTGATCGAAACATATAAAGAAAATGATAATTGAAAACTCCAAGACATTATAGGAAACGATTTTTCAAAATTATCCCAAAAATCCAAAATTGCAAAATCGGTTATTGAGACTTCTATATTCTTGGAACTGCATCATTTGAAACTTAAACAAGAATCCTTCTTCTAGCTCCAGATAATTTGGTTATAAGTTTCATGAGTTTTACTCTGTTTGTTCTATTCTCAGAATACCATTTTCATGCCTTTTGTATTAATAGGTCTCTTTGAGCTTTTGTCATATCCTTTTTCTTCACAACCTAAGCAACATTGGCCTTCAAATTTTTGTTTTCTGCCTTTACATAATGATTGAGCAACTCCATCTCTTTCACTCCATTTTCTAACCAATGAATTTTCTTGGCCTACCTTTCTTCTCAGGATAACATAGGGCTCTTTTCATATTTAGGAAAAGTATGATAAATTTTACATCATTGTGGACCATATCAGATCTCTTGCCTCTCAGATGCTTCTAAAAATACTATGTACTTAATAGGTAGGTGTAGGTATGCTTATTTTTATTTTATTTAATCATAGTTCATTGAGTGCTATTAGATGTGCATTTGGAAACTTACTTATTTTTCCTCTACCTTTTTGATTTTGTCCTACTTCCTTACCATTCATTATTTTTTTCAAAAATACACAAAGCCTTTCGTTTGGCAGGGGGAAATTATACATGACTACACCATATCTATGGGGACCATTCATTCCTATCCTTGTTCAAACCAAAAACTTTCACTATCCCAACATTACCTCATCCCTACTTCCGGATTCAACAACCACTCAAAATCCACTCCAACATTCCCTGCATCCAAGCATGAGAAGGATTAAAAGCTGAACTATTGTTGTCACATAAGAACCAATATAGGAAGTCTTGTTGTTGTCACACACGAACTAGAAGTAAGAGAAGGGGAATCCTTGCTGCTACCACACAATAACCAACATCAAGAGCACAAGAAGCCTTGTTGTTGTCACAAAATAACCAACAATAAGATACACATGCACATGCCAAGGAAACTATTGAAAGAGAAGAATAGGCTTCCCCACAAGAACCTATAGAAGAAGAATATGATGCGGAATCCATTCCTTCACAAAAGTACGCCATCATACAACAGGGAGGGGAACTCATTCAGAGGTATGATTTCTTAACTTTCATGGTTCACTAATGCATCTCTTCAAAAATATTAAGGGTTACAAAGCACATCATAAAGATGATGACATGTTTGGTTATTTTCTTCTTGTTGATGGATATTTATATGACTTTGGAGGGGTCTTATAGTGTTTTGTTGGAAATTACTCATTTTGGTCATATATTTAATGTCATTTTCACATGGATCTTATGAGTTTGGTAAAGTAGCTCCATTCTTTTAAAACGAACCACAATTTAGTTATACATGAAAGGGATGTGAAAATAATAGATTAAGAATTATTGATGACACACTGAGTTCGAGATAGTACTCTATGAGTAGATCTCATACCCTACTTCATTTTTCAATCATCAATGAGATCTTCTGTTGGAGCACTTTAACACATATTCAATACAGTCACAATAGTAGAGCAATTCTGCTCTACTTTTTTTTGTCATAGTAGGATGCAACGATATTTTGAAGACGAATATAGTGCTACATGAGGACTTGTTTTGTTCTCAGCTTGGGGGAGACTGTGGGGTGTAGCAGTCTTAACAGTATTGGATTAAAAGAGTATTATTTTATGTCTTGAGGAGATAAGGTTATTTCATGCTTGAGATAGTACCTTAGTACCATTCAAAATCACATGTTCAACCAAATTTCGATTCATAGAAACCAGTAAAATGTTGTTACAATCTCTAAGTAAGGGAATCAAACTCAAAAATATTTGGGCAGCCTTAGTAGCTCCAAATACCTCTTTGTGATTGCATTAAAAGGTTTTTTGCATAACATATTTTTTAATCTATCATATCCCATTTGCAAGCCTTCTTTCTAGCCACATTTGATGTCAATGTCAACCATATCATCTGCCACGTAGTGGTAAACAAACTAGCAGTTCATGACTTGATTTTTTAGCACCCTTGGAAGATTAAAATCAATAATACCTCTTTTAGAAATATATTAAAATTGTTGAAAGAAGTACATGTGCCTTTTTCTTATAACTGCAAATTCCAAGAAGTTACTATTTTTAAAAAGAGATGATGCTTATCTTGGAAATGATGACTATGATCTACAAAAATAAGAAATATTTGGTAAGCACATAGAAGAATTGGCATCCATAAACATTCCAAGTAACAAATCCCTTTATGATGAGTATTATGACGAGTCACAAAATTTTCTTAGCCTTACATGTTCAACATTCATATCAAAGTAAATGCAAGAAAATCATGAAGGAGAAGAGAGTTTAAAGTCTCACCATATTGAATTTTCCAATAAGAAGACATTTTGTTTTCTTTAATGGCTCAAGCATTGCAATGGATAATTTTCAATTAAAACAAAATCTGCAAAGGGAATTTTTTATAGCTATGGTAATTGATTATCAAGAAACATTTTCATACCACCAACGGCAACCTCATTTTGTAGAATTTAGCCATGATCAACCCAAGCTCTGGTATTTCTTTTAAATTATGATATATTGTGAGAATTTTGTGGCCTTCTACCAACAATGAAGACAACATATTATGACAACATTTTGATTGATATCATATGCATTCTCACTTGATTGAAATGATTTCTTATGCCATTATTTCGGGGTGAAAGGATTGTGCTCAAGGTTAGCAATTAATTCAACAGGAAGAGCACATTTTTGGGGCAGATTAAAACTAGCATACTCATGGTCAAAGAAATAATCCACTACAACCATCATAAGCTTCTATGTACAACTTTTTTTTAACCTAAGGATAGGTAAAATATTTAGTTCAAGGGAGAATATGCGCTCCACGGGACCTCACATAAGAGTAGATTTGACCAAGCTCATGTTTTTTGGTAAAAATGCAGAAATTGAACTAAGGTTATTTTGCAATCCGGGAACTGGGTATTCTGGAAACTTGGAGGAGTGAAGCCTTATGGTGAGGAGAAAATGCCCACCGATTTTCAAGCAAAACCAGTTCATAAATTTTGAAAGCATTATAACCTACAACCATTTTGTTTTTTTTTCTCGAGATCTATGATGTGGGTATCTCTAAATTTTGGTGAGGAGAATCAATGGAATGGTAAAATGTTGCTTTCAAAATTTCACAAAAAACCTAGTTGGTAATTTATGAGAAAATGGTTAAATAGTTTGTTGTTACTCCTACAACAGTTTGCTGTGTCTCCATCAGAATTTCTAAAAATAACTTGAACGATACTTTTGAAGGTATGTTGGCTATAAGAATGAAATATAAGTCTGTTAAGATGATCTGGGTGACCATGGATTGAAAAAATAATAAGTAGGTAACTTGTTTTATTCACGATTGGCTAATGATGACATGTGTTTTAAGATGGCTCTTTTATGAAAAATGGGACAACCATTGTCTGAAGAGCTTTCAAGGTACTATTGAGAAAGAATTGTTTTATTTGATCAGTTGGGCAAGCATAGAGATATTATCAAGTGGGTTTGGTTATTGTGCATTGAAAAAATGGAAGCGACATAATATGGGTCCTTAAAACTTGGTTGATACAAAGGTATTGGGTTGCATAAGGACATGCATCATATTTAGTTTGGGGGAGATGTTGGGCCATGGCATTTTCATCATTTTACATCCTCTTTTCCCTCAATTTTTAATCCCTTGTTGCTTACCCATAACCTTTCATTAGTCCATTTTTATGTTTATATGCAGGATTTGGACCCAAACCATGTCTCCAATACATTTATTTAGTAATTCATGAAATTATGATTAAACATTGGGAAAATAACATATTTTTCATTTATATTTGAAATATGGATGAGTTTGATGACTTTTGCAGAAATAGTTCTAGGCCACTTGCTGTTACTCCATACTAGTTGCTGCAACTTGTATGATTGAAGAACCATGAAGTGGATACTTGAGATTTTTCATATGAGGCATTATTAAGTTAATATGATCCTATCCTGGAAATATATCAAAACCTCAGATCATACTTTTTTAGAAATTAACATTTTACCATTTATTGTTACTCCTGTTGTTACTATTGTTGTTACTCTACGAACTACTGTTACTCCATGAATAGTTTTTGCTACTCCACGAAAATAAATATTTTGAATATTCAAACCACCTAGATATTCTATAGATTTTGATAAACATCAACTATCTCAGATGTGGAGATAATCATGGAACTATGAATGCAATTAGTTTGATTAGTTTTGAATAAATATCTTGTGATTAATTAGTTGATTTTCTATTTCCTAATTATTAGCAAATTGTTGTAACTTCATGAGAAACTTTTGGATCTTAATTTATTTGTTATTCAACCAAGTTTATGTATAAATAAGAGTTCCTTTTCCATTCCAAATAGAGGACTCTTAGAGCAACAAGTCCAAGTTATGATGCAATAGAATTATATTTCTTTCGATCTCTTTTGTTAATGTAGATTGTAGTTCTTTAATTTCTTTAGTTTGTAAATAGACTAGGTTATTCATATTGTTTAATATAGGATGTATTTTATTTTGATTAATTTATTTTCGTAAATGAATTTTTAATTCAATTTATTTATTTATGCAAGTGTGTTAGATTCATAGATCCGTGTGGTTGCAACCATAAGTGTGTTTACCTTTTGCATTTATTGTATTACTTCATTTTCTGCAAGTGTGTTTCAATTTCCACAAGTGTGTTTCAATTCAGCAAGTGTGTTTCAATTATGCAAGAGTCGATTGATTTACTTTATTGCAACACATGTTAGAGAGCCAATGTTAGAAGGAAACTATTTCCTGCATAGACTTTGCATGATAACCTTGAAACAAACAGACATACCCTGGATTGACAATTAATGTTTTGGAATTGATTTTTTTTTCCCAATAGTAGGACCCTAACATGCTCTCCCCCTTCAAAATAAGTGTTGTCCTCAACATTGAAGAATCTCTGTTAGTTTCTAGGTGGCATATTTTAGCATAATATATTTCCACTGGATCAAAACTTGTTTGATTGTGCAGTTGTACAATTGTCATTCCCAAGAAACCATCATTACTACCGACTGAAGCCAAATGGATCCTTCCTTTCTCACATGTCCAATATGTTGAAGGATTGTGTAGGGTCGAAATAAATTTAGAGCTATATTTTGGTGGATATGATACTTGAGGGATGTTTGTTTATAAGGTTGGATTCAAAGAAACATATGATCCCCTACTTCAAAGGAACAATCAAAGTGAAGATGATCTACCTATTGCTTCATTTTATTTTGATCCATAACTAGATTTTCCTTAAGGGTGCAAATAATTGTTTATCCAGTACTAAGTGTGTTGTCCATGGCCTGAACCCTGGAGGTTCCTTGCAAACATAAATCATGGATAAGGGATTTTGGCCATACATTGATTCATATGGTGTCATCTTTGTGGAGCCATGATAANTCAAAAGAAGACTATATAAAACTAAACAACAACTTCAGATTATACCAATGTAAATAACTATTCAACATATACATTAAATAATTCACTATATAATGTAAAACACATTAAATAATTCACTATATTCATAAAACAATAGTAAAATAATTATTATTATATGAAAATACAACTATTAAAACAAATCAACTCAATAGGTAATCAATGGATTATAAACATGTATATAATAAAAGATCATAAAATATTATGATAACATAAAATTATCATAAGATAGATCAAAAGAAGACTATATAAAACTAAACAACAAATTCAGATTATACCAATGTAAATAATTATTTGACATATACACTGGTCCTTGAAACAAGTTTAGTAAGAGTTGAAAATGAGCACCAACTATCTACGATTCCTTTTGTCCTATTTTCTACTATCCATCGAGCATATCAAAATTTTAAACATGCCTGAACTTATAGAAGATAATTACAATGACTTTCCAAATCCACAGGATTGAAGAACAAATTGAGTTCCTAAAAATAGAGTCATCACCATACCCAATTAACTCAAGGATGATGACATGCTACACTTGTCATCATAAGTGAGGAGACTCATGAACTGATAAGCTCAAATGGAGGCAAGATTCTAGTTCACTTGGGATGATTAAGAAACGATGAACTTACATGATAAACAAACTCTTGAACAAATTCATAACTGTCGTAATATTTGTCCAAAAGTAATTGGATATCTCCCATAGGATGATGAATGAATATCCAATTGAAAACATGCATTGACATCTGGAACGATTCTCTTGCGAAACAACTCGATGCACATGGCCAATCTTGAAAAAAGACACCTATCATTGTCAACAATCACAAGATAGGAACACAATTTAATTCCCGTAACTACAAAATATAACATTTAGTAGCTACTAAATTGAAATAAAATTATAGCAGAGTACCTATAGAATCTATGATTCTAAATGTGCTCTATAAAATACAATCAAATCAAAATGAAAATACAAAGATACAAAACATACAACAATTACCTAAACTTTGCCTTCAAAATACTCAATCCCTGAATTAAACAATTGATCGAAACATATAAAGAAAATGATAATTGAAAACTCCAAGACATTATAGGAAACGATTTTTCAAAATTATCCCAAAAATCCAAAATTGCAAAATCGGTTATTGAGACTTCTATATTCTTGGAACTGCATCATTTGAAACTTAAACAAGAATCCTTCTTCTAGCTCCAGATAATTTGGTTATAAGTTTCATGAGTTTTACTCTGTTTGTTCTATTCTCAGAATACCATTTTCATGCCTTTTGTATTAATAGGTCTCTTTGAGCTTTTGTCATATCCTTTTTCTTCACAACCTAAGCAACATTGGCCTTCAAATTTTTGTTTTCTGCCTTTACATAATGATTGAGCAACTCCATCTCTTTCACTCCATTTTCTAACCAATGAATTTTCTTGGCCTACCTTTCTTCTCAGGATAACATAGGGCTCTTTTCATATTTAGGAAAAGTATGATAAATTTTACATCATTGTGGACCATATCAGATCTCTTGCCTCTCAGATGCTTCTAAAAATACTATGTACTTAATAGGTAGGTGTAGGTATGCTTATTTTTATTTTATTTAATCATAGTTCATTGAGTGCTATTAGATGTGCATTTGGAAACTTACTTATTTTTCCTCTACCTTTTTGATTTTGTCCTACTTCCTTACCATTCATTATTTTTTTCAAAAATACACAAAGCCTTTCGTTTGGCAGGGGGAAATTATACATGACTACACCATATCTATGGGGACCATTCATTCCTATCCTTGTTCAAACCAAAAACTTTCACTATCCCAACATTACCTCATCCCTACTTCCGGATTCAACAACCACTCAAAATCCACTCCAACATTCCCTGCATCCAAGCATGAGAAGGATTAAAAGCTGAACTATTGTTGTCACATAAGAACCAATATAGGAAGTCTTGTTGTTGTCACACACGAACTAGAAGTAAGAGAAGGGGAATCCTTGCTGCTACCACACAATAACCAACATCAAGAGCACAAGAAGCCTTGTTGTTGTCACAAAATAACCAACAATAAGATACACATGCACATGCCAAGGAAACTATTGAAAGAGAAGAATAGGCTTCCCCACAAGAACCTATAGAAGAAGAATATGATGCGGAATCCATTCCTTCACAAAAGTACGCCATCATACAACAGGGAGGGGAACTCATTCAGAGGTATGATTTCTTAACTTTCATGGTTCACTAATGCATCTCTTCAAAAATATTAAGGGTTACAAAGCACATCATAAAGATGATGACATGTTTGGTTATTTTCTTCTTGTTGATGGATATTTATATGACTTTGGAGGGGTCTTATAGTGTTTTGTTGGAAATTACTCATTTTGGTCATATATTTAATGTCATTTTCACATGGATCTTATGAGTTTGGTAAAGTAGCTCCATTCTTTTAAAACGAACCACAATTTAGTTATACATGAAAGGGATGTGAAAATAATAGATTAAGAATTATTGATGACACACTGAGTTCGAGATAGTACTCTATGAGTAGATCTCATACCCTACTTCATTTTTCAATCATCAATGAGATCTTCTGTTGGAGCACTTTAACACATATTCAATACAGTCACAATAGTAGAGCAATTCTGCTCTACTTTTTTTTGTCATAGTAGGATGCAACGATATTTTGAAGACGAATATAGTGCTACATGAGGACTTGTTTTGTTCTCAGCTTGGGGGAGACTGTGGGGTGTAGCAGTCTTAACAGTATTGGATTAAAAGAGTATTATTTTATGTCTTGAGGAGATAAGGTTATTTCATGCTTGAGATAGTACCTTAGTACCATTCAAAATCACATGTTCAACCAAATTTCGATTCATAGAAACCAGTAAAATGTTGTTACAATCTCTAAGTAAGGGAATCAAACTCAAAAATATTTGGGCAGCCTTAGTAGCTCCAAATACCTCTTTGTGATTGCATTAAAAGGTTTTTTGCATAACATATTTTTTAATCTATCATATCCCATTTGCAAGCCTTCTTTCTAGCCACATTTGATGTCAATGTCAACCATATCATCTGCCACGTAGTGGTAAACAAACTAGCAGTTCATGACTTGATTTTTTAGCACCCTTGGAAGATTAAAATCAATAATACCTCTTTTAGAAATATATTAAAATTGTTGAAAGAAGTACATGTGCCTTTTTCTTATAACTGCAAATTCCAAGAAGTTACTATTTTTAAAAAGAGATGATGCTTATCTTGGAAATGATGACTATGATCTACAAAAATAAGAAATATTTGGTAAGCACATAGAAGAATTGGCATCCATAAACATTCCAAGTAACAAATCCCTTTATGATGAGTATTATGACGAGTCACAAAATTTTCTTAGCCTTACATGTTCAACATTCATATCAAAGTAAATGCAAGAAAATCATGAAGGAGAAGAGAGTTTAAAGTCTCACCATATTGAATTTTCCAATAAGAAGACATTTTGTTTTCTTTAATGGCTCAAGCATTGCAATGGATAATTTTCAATTAAAACAAAATCTGCAAAGGGAATTTTTTATAGCTATGGTAATTGATTATCAAGAAACATTTTCATACCACCAACGGCAACCTCATTTTGTAGAATTTAGCCATGATCAACCCAAGCTCTGGTATTTCTTTTAAATTATGATATATTGTGAGAATTTTGTGGCCTTCTACCAACAATGAAGACAACATATTATGACAACATTTTGATTGATATCATATGCATTCTCACTTGATTGAAATGATTTCTTATGCCATTATTTCGGGGTGAAAGGATTGTGCTCAAGGTTAGCAATTAATTCAACAGGAAGAGCACATTTTTGGGGCAGATTAAAACTAGCATACTCATGGTCAAAGAAATAATCCACTACAACCATCATAAGCTTCTATGTACAACTTTTTTTTAACCTAAGGATAGGTAAAATATTTAGTTCAAGGGAGAATATGCGCTCCACGGGACCTCACATAAGAGTAGATTTGACCAAGCTCATGTTTTTTGGTAAAAATGCAGAAATTGAACTAAGGTTATTTTGCAATCCGGGAACTGGGTATTCTGGAAACTTGGAGGAGTGAAGCCTTATGGTGAGGAGAAAATGCCCACCGATTTTCAAGCAAAACCAGTTCATAAATTTTGAAAGCATTATAACCTACAACCATTTTGTTTTTTTTTCTCGAGATCTATGATGTGGGTATCTCTAAATTTTGGTGAGGAGAATCAATGGAATGGTAAAATGTTGCTTTCAAAATTTCACAAAAAACCTAGTTGGTAATTTATGAGAAAATGGTTAAATAGTTTGTTGTTACTCCTACAACAGTTTGCTGTGTCTCCATCAGAATTTCTAAAAATAACTTGAACGATACTTTTGAAGGTATGTTGGCTATAAGAATGAAATATAAGTCTGTTAAGATGATCTGGGTGACCATGGATTGAAAAAATAATAAGTAGGTAACTTGTTTTATTCACGATTGGCTAATGATGACATGTGTTTTAAGATGGCTCTTTTATGAAAAATGGGACAACCATTGTCTGAAGAGCTTTCAAGGTACTATTGAGAAAGAATTGTTTTATTTGATCAGTTGGGCAAGCATAGAGATATTATCAAGTGGGTTTGGTTATTGTGCATTGAAAAAATGGAAGCGACATAATATGGGTCCTTAAAACTTGGTTGATACAAAGGTATTGGGTTGCATAAGGACATGCATCATATTTAGTTTGGGGGAGATGTTGGGCCATGGCATTTTCATCATTTTACATCCTCTTTTCCCTCAATTTTTAATCCCTTGTTGCTTACCCATAACCTTTCATTAGTCCATTTTTATGTTTATATGCAGGATTTGGACCCAAACCATGTCTCCAATACATTTATTTAGTAATTCATGAAATTATGATTAAACATTGGGAAAATAACATATTTTTCATTTATATTTGAAATATGGATGAGTTTGATGACTTTTGCAGAAATAGTTCTAGGCCACTTGCTGTTACTCCATACTAGTTGCTGCAACTTGTATGATTGAAGAACCATGAAGTGGATACTTGAGATTTTTCATATGAGGCATTATTAAGTTAATATGATCCTATCCTGGAAATATATCAAAACCTCAGATCATACTTTTTTAGAAATTAACATTTTACCATTTATTGTTACTCCTGTTGTTACTATTGTTGTTACTCTACGAACTACTGTTACTCCATGAATAGTTTTTGCTACTCCACGAAAATAAATATTTTGAATATTCAAACCACCTAGATATTCTATAGATTTTGATAAACATCAACTATCTCAGATGTGGAGATAATCATGGAACTATGAATGCAATTAGTTTGATTAGTTTTGAATAAATATCTTGTGATTAATTAGTTGATTTTCTATTTCCTAATTATTAGCAAATTGTTGTAACTTCATGAGAAACTTTTGGATCTTAATTTATTTGTTATTCAACCAAGTTTATGTATAAATAAGAGTTCCTTTTCCATTCCAAATAGAGGACTCTTAGAGCAACAAGTCCAAGTTATGATGCAATAGAATTATATTTCTTTCGATCTCTTTTGTTAATGTAGATTGTAGTTCTTTAATTTCTTTAGTTTGTAAATAGACTAGGTTATTCATATTGTTTAATATAGGATGTATTTTATTTTGATTAATTTATTTTCGTAAATGAATTTTTAATTCAATTTATTTATTTATGCAAGTGTGTTAGATTCATAGATCCGTGTGGTTGCAACCATAAGTGTGTTTACCTTTTGCATTTATTGTATTACTTCATTTTCTGCAAGTGTGTTTCAATTTCCACAAGTGTGTTTCAATTCAGCAAGTGTGTTTCAATTATGCAAGAGTCGATTGATTTACTTTATTGCAACACATGTTAGAGAGCCAATGTTAGAAGGAAACTATTTCCTGCATAGACTTTGCATGATAACCTTGAAACAAACAGACATACCCTGGATTGACAATTAATGTTTTGGAATTGATTTTTTTTTCCCAATAGTAGGACCCTAACATGCTCTCCCCCTTCAAAATAAGTGT
This sequence comes from Larix sibirica, assembly GCA_004151065.3. NCBI lineage: Eukaryota > Viridiplantae > Streptophyta > Pinopsida > Pinales > Pinaceae > Larix > Larix sibirica. Next base: position 38,474 of record NWUY0300008121.1, read on the forward strand.
TGTCCTCAACATTGAAGAATCTCTGTTAGTTTCTAGGTGGCATATTTTAGCATAATATATTTCCACTGGATCAAAACTTGTTTGATTGTGCAGTTGTACAATTGTCATTCCCAAGAAACCATCATTACTACCGACTGAAGCCAAATGGATCCTTCCTTTCTCACATGTCCAATATGTTGAAGGATTGTGTAGGGTCGAAATAAATTTAGAGCTATATTTTGGTGGATATGATACTTGAGGGATGTTTGTTTATAAGGTTGGATTCAAAGAAACATATGATCCCCTACTTCAAAGGAACAATCAAAGTGAAGATGATCTACCTATTGCTTCATTTTATTTTGATCCATAACTAGATTTTCCTTAAGGGTGCAAATAATTGTTTATCCAGTACTAAGTGTGTTGTCCATGGCCTGAACCCTGGAGGTTCCTTGCAAACATAAATCATGGATAAGGGATTTTGGCCATACATTGATTCATATGGTGTCATCTTTGTGGAGCCATGATAAGTGGTATTATACCACCATTAGACCAGAAGAATCCATTAGGCCTATTGGTGTGGCNCTTTGTGGAGCCATGATAAGTGGTATTATACCACCACTCGACCAGAAGAATCCATTAGGCCTATTGGTGTGGCATGTCCAATGTAAATCATCACAAGCAGACTTCCAAGCATTTATTGACCACTTCTGTTTGACCATCCATTGAGGGATGATAGGTTGTGTTGAGATTCAACTGGGTACCCTGAATTTTAAACAGATCCTACCCAAAGTGTCTTATGAAGGTAGGGTCCCAATCATATACAATAGAAGTTGGCATTCCATGTAGCTTAAAACTATGATAATGAATATTTGTGCCACCAGTGATGGTGTAAAAGGGTGTGGTAAGGCACATAAGTGAGTATATTTGGTTAGGCGATCTACTACCACCATAATTATTTTTTTATTGCATGCCTTAGGAATCCCCATAGTAAAATCCATAGAGATGTACATCTAGATATGGTTGGGAATTGGAAGTGGCTGCAAAACACTAGGTGACTTCATTGTTTCATCCTTATGTTGTTGGAAAGAATTGCGGGATACAACACATTTATTGATATCTTTTTCCATTCCTTCCCAAAAGAATGAGAACTTAATTCGTTATAGGTTTATGAAAGCCCGAGTGGTTTGCTATGGGAAATGAATGTAACTCCACTAATATTCTTGGTTTTAAGGTTGAATCCAAGGTGAGAAAAATGTGCTCCTTAATTTTAATTCCATGTATACTTGGACGGAGGGTTCAAGTTTCATTGTATCCATTTGATGAGTTTCCTAATGGTATCCTAATCCATCCATTCCAAACGTGCTTCATTGAGCCACCCTAGAATTAGAAGGGACAATGCAAAGAGGGAAATCTCCTCCTAAAATTGCCTAGACAAGGTATCCACCACCACATTGTCATGACCCTTCATATATATGATCTCATAATCATACCCCAACATCTTAGTGACCCATTTATGTTTTTATGGTGAGGACAACCATTGCTCCAGGAAATACTTGAGATTATGATGGTTGGTATTGATTTGGAAATGCCACCCGATTAAATATGGTCGCCATGTCTCAACAGTGTGAAGGATAAATATCATTTCTTTTCCATAGGTGGACTTTCCCATACTCTTCTCACATAGATGCTTGTCAGTGAAGGCTACTAGGCATTCATCTTGTAGCAATAACGCTCTTAGGCTACATTAAGAGGCATCACATTCTAAGATGAAAGTCTTAGTGAAATCCAACAAATAATTGGTGATCTTGTAATATTTTCATGGTACAAGCATCATGATTTAGGTGGCTTTCCCAAGTAGGGATGCATACCAAGATATTAATGTTATAACCAAATTTGGCACTTCTCCATTTGTGATGACACTTCATGAGGCTTTTGTGGGTCCCACAAAAAGACACTCTGGATGGAAGAGCCATATTTGGGATATTAATATGTTGGCCTTAGCTTATTCATGGTTCATTCAATATTTTGGGAGCTTCTGATCACAGTTGGAGACCAAAACACCTCCTGAAAAACTCTAAAATTGGCAGTTTTTCCTCATTTTTCCACCCACGTGCAGGTTGAACATAGCTCACCTATGTGTGGTGTGCACCTTGATCTATATCCCAGCAGTGTGTTCCTTAGTAAAATCCAAAAAATGTAAAAAATCTCGAAAAGTGGGTGGTTTGGGTAGTTTTGGAACCGCCTCCTTGGTTTCAACTGCTCCCTCCTCGATCCTATCTTCTCCTTTCACTATAAAATAGAGGGAGAGGGGCCATGAATAGGAATCTTATCCCTAGGTAATGTCATGCTAGAGAAATTTTGACTTCCATCCCCATCATTGATTCCCTAGTTTCTCTTAAACCCTTTTGCATCTGAGTTATGGTTGGGATTCTTGGAGGAGAGAAGGAGGAGATCTAGAATTGAATGTTTCATGAGTTGCCTGAATTGAAGGAAGGTATTATGTACTTGATTAATTAATTAATGACAGAATAAAAATTCTTCCCTTTCCAAATACTTATGTATATGTTTGTCTCGTATTCGATTGATTATTGATGTTTATTAGATCATTATTTCATGCTCTTTTGAATATCAATCTTCTATTTGTAGTCAAATTGGTTTGA
>NWUY0300008122.1:0-10368 GCA_004151065.3 Larix sibirica
TTCTCTAGTTAAACTTCCTAGTCATGGAAACTTCAGGGATGTTTACACTGAGTCTAATGGTGGCAAGATTTTAGGTGTAACATTTCCTTTTCAAACTTCTCATTCCAAAACTAAACTAAAGTATTCCCGGTATCATCCAATTGAATACCATCTTGTTGAAGACCGAATAAATACATGTTCCATTCCTCAACACGAGAACCTTGTAGCTCCAACTCATGAAATTGCTTCCATCTTTGTAACCCCCTACTTTCATCATCATTAACTCTTGCTTGAGCTAAAAAATGAATACCTTTTGCTTTAATATGATTTACCAAATAAGTGGATAACTTATAGTACCCTGCTCCACCCACATAAGGGTCCTCCCTTCCATTTCTTGGTTTCCTAGAGAACCAATCCCCCATAATATGAAAAGAGTTAATCAAACAAATCCAAAAGTTTGAACTTCCATTTGCATTTTTGTTGTTCATTCTAATCCAATCAGTAACCGAAACCTAATTTAGATACTTAGCTTTGATGATAAAACTCCACATTCCATTCGAGAATAAACACCTCCACAAACTTCTTACAGCTAAAGATTTACCAAAATAGAATATATTTTCAATTCCCCAACCACCTGGTTCCTTGGGCCTGACCAATCTTTCCCAGTTCATAAGATGTACTCCTTCTTTGTGCTTATTACCTGGCCAAAGGAAGATAAATACTTTTTTTTTTCGGATTTTATCGAGGAAGATTTGGGAATGTTTGCCAAAGATAACCAGTACACTGGTATATCTTCAAGAACTGACTTCACCAATATTAATCTCCCTCCTAATGAAATCCATCTATAAAAACAATGTCCAATACTTTTTTCTACTTGCTTTAATAGCCACAGCCAATCCTCAACTAAGTAATTATTTGGTTTTAGAAAGTAGCCCATACATTTCATCCCCAAATCAAGTGATTCCCTTTGGTATGGACAAAGTTGATAAATAATATATAAAGTACCCTGATTAACACCATTTTCCAGAAAACATGATTTTATAACATTACCTACCATCCTTGTAGCTTCATAAAACATATCCAAAATTTCATTGTATGTTTTCCATTCACCAAGTGACCCTTTTCCAGACAATAACACATCATCTGCACAAAGTAGATGGGTGATTCTTATAATAGAAGAAATTTTTACACCCTCCAGTATTCCATCCATCTTTGCCTTTTCAATTAGTTTATTTAAACCTTCAACTATTAAAAGGAAAAATAGAGGTGACAAGGGACAACCTTGTCGAAGACCTATGGAACTTTGAAAAAATTTAGATGTCTCCATTCACAAGAATCACAAAATTTGCAAATCTCACAGAGCCCATAATCTAGTATTTTGCTTCCAGGCCAATACCAATTTTGAGAAGTACAAGTATGAGGAAATCTCAACTGACCCGGTCATATGTTGTAGCCAAATCAAGTTTAAGCACCAATGCTTTCAATTTTTTGGTATTTATATAGTGAAGGCTCTCTTGAGCCACTGCAATAACCTCCATATTTTGACAATTATCCAAAAAACCAAATTGTTCCTTTGAAATGAACTTTGATAAAATAGGCTTAATTTTGTTAGCAATCACCTTAGAAATAACTTTTTATACAAGATTGCATAGAGATATAGGCCTAAATTCATTGAAGGAACCAGGTTTGGAACACTTTGGAATTAAGGCTATAAAAGTGGCATTTAATGCTCCCACCACTTTCCCCTTCATTCTCGATTCCTCAATAACAGCTAATAACTCAGGTCCCACGATATCAAAAAACTCTAAGAAAAATTCCGCAGTCCACCCATCCAGACTTGGGCTTTTCGATTTTCCAAATCTAGACAAAATCTTCTTGATTTCTTCCATAGTGACTCGATCAACGATACTCTTTCCTTTCTCAGCAGAGACAAAACTATGATAACAATGGATGACCTTCAATTGCTTAACAGTAGATAAATTCCTAATATCCTTGAATATATTATGAAAGTGACTGATAACTACTTCGTCAATATGCTTTTGGTTTGTTAAGAAAATTCCCTCCTCATTAGAAATATCCCAAATATAATTTGATATCCTTTTGTGCTCAGCATATCTATGAANTATAGTGAAGGCTCTCTTGAGCCACTGCAATAACCTCCATATTTTGACAATTATCCAAAAAACCAAATTGTTCCTTTGAAATGAACTTTGATAACATAGGCTTGATTTTGTTAGCAATCACCTTAGAAATAACTTTTTATACAAGATTGCATAGAGATATAGGCCTAAATTCATTGAAGGAACCAGGTTTGGAACACTTTGGAATTAAGGCTATAAAAGTGGCATTTAATGCTCCCACCACTTTCCCCTTCATTCTCGATTCCTCAATAACAGCTAATAACTCAGGTCCCACGATATCAAAAAACTCTAAGAAAAATTCCGCAGTCCACCCATCCAGACTTGGGCTTTTCGATTTTCCAAATCTAGACAAAATCTTCTTGATTTCTTCCATAGTGACTCGATCAATGATACTCTTTCCTTTCTCAGCAAAGACAAAACTATGATAACAATGGATGACCTTCAATTGCTTAACAATAGATAAATTCCTAATATCCTTGAATATATTATGAAAGTGACTAATAACTACTTCGCCAATATGCTTTTGGTTTGTTAAGAAAATTCCCTCCTCATTAGAAATATCCCAAATATAATTTGATATCCTTTTGTGCTCAGCATATCTATGAANTATAGTGAAGGCTCTCTTGAGCCACTGCAATAACCTCCATATTTTGACAATTATCCAAAAAACCAAATTGTTCCTTTGAAATGAACTTTGATAACATAGGCTTGATTTTGTTAGCAATCACCTTAGAAATAACTTTTTATACAAGATTGCATAGAGATATAGGCCTAAATTCATTGAAGGAACCAGGTTTGGAACACTTTGGAATTAAGGCTATAAAAGTGGCATTTAATGCTCCCACCACTTTCCCCTTCATTCTCGATTCCTCAATAACAGCTAATAACTCAGGTCCCACGATATCAAAAAACTCTAAGAAAAATTCCGCAGTCCACCCATCCAGACTTGGGCTTTTCGATTTTCCAAATCTAGACAAAATCTTCTTGATTTCTTCCATAGTGACTCGATCAACGATACTCTTTCCTTTCTCAGCAGAGACAAAACTATGATAACAATGGATGACCTTCAATTGCTTAACAGTAGATAAATTCCTAATATCCTTGAATATATTATGAAAGTGACTGATAACTACTTCGTCAATATGCTTTTGGTTTGTTAAGAAAATTCCCTCCTCATTAGAAATATCCCAAATATAATTTGATATCCTTTTGTGCTCAGCATATCTATGAAAGAATATGGTGTTCTGATCTCCTCGTGCCAGCCATATTGCCTTGCTTTTAAGCCTCTAGGTCTCCTCTTCAACTAATATTTAGTATTATAGATTCTAAAGATGACACCTTGTTCTCATCAAGATCTTATAACTAACCAGTTGAATTATTATAGAACAAAGTATCAATTTCCCCTTCGATGTTTCTCAACTCTGACCTTAGTCCTTCCTTTTTTCCTTTTTCCCACTTTATTCCCATGGATTTTAAAGTTATGAGTTTATTAACCAAATCCTACATTGCAAAAGTCTCCTCCCTCTGCTCCATCGAGCACCAATGCTCTGAAATCAGGTCAACGAACTCTTTCTCCTTATTCCATACATGATTGAACTTGAAAGGATAATTAACTTTCTCACCACCTGCTTCCAACTGTAAGACAATCAACATGTGGTATTAAATGGAGGTATTGACCACCCACAAATGATATATATCCACAGAGATTGATAGATGTTCGGAAATAAAAAAAAAACCTATCCGATCTTTTTGCAACACCCCCATAACTAGGCTACCCATTTCTCCAAGTAGGACTAATTCATGCAGGAACAACATCAATTAGGTCGATTTCTTGAAATATTTGATTGTAAGAGTTCACAAGATGATCTAGCCTTGGCCTAGTACCCCATATTTCTCTAGTTGGTAGAGTTAAGTTCAAGTCACCTCCAAATACTCAATTTTGCACCTTAAGCAGTCCATCCTCAACTACCTCTTCCTAAAAAGTCCTTCTATTATAATATGGTCCATAACAGTTCACCAAATTTAAATTCTGAAGCATATCCCCTTCAACAAAATTCCCGCATTAGTCAAGTATGGAATAAAATTATTCTTTTGATGATTACACGCCTAGAGAAGACCCCCTGATTGACCATTTGAATCAACAATACACATCTCCCAATCAACGAGTAACTTAGCAAAAATATCTCAAGCTCTCGCACCACATACCATTGTTTCCTAAATGAAAACTACATCTGACCTTATCTTCTCAAATGATCTACGAAGGACTAGTGTCTTAGAATGACCATGTTGATGTTGATATTGTTTGATTTATAAAACATATTATGTGTATGTTAATGATTTATTCTTTTAATGATTACTATGTCTTTAAATTAAAATTATCATGAGTGTTTTCTTTAAATTAAAATTATCATGAGTGTTTTCAAAATTATAATTGTAACAGCTAAATCTAAGAAAATAATTAATATTACTTAAATCATGATGACATTATCATCGATGATATACTTAATATGCCTCAATAGCCGGTTTCTCTTTACTTGAGGGATCTGCAACTAGGGTTTGAAAGTCAACTACCGAGATGAACTCGGCAGCCATGGCTCCTTCCATGGCCACCATCCACCTTCTTCCCTTAGTTGCTATCTGTCAAGGATGAATGACGACGATTAGAGATGGTTTCCCCCTGCGCTTGGAGTGGTGGCGACGAATTCGCGTGGAGACCCATTGTGTAGCAGGCTCTTCCTGCTTTCTAGTGGCGATGGTGGCGGTTTTCTTAGCTGAGGGGAGCCGAACCAGGGCTGGGCGTCCAAGGTGCTATGTCAATGGCGACAACGAGTCGCCTATGGAGCATTGGCTTCCTGTGACTACTGACGCGGGCTTCTGCTTTCCAGTGGTGGCGGCGGCATATCCCTTGCCGAGGGGAGCCAAAACTTGAGCATTGGCTTCCTTCTGCGCTTACTATCGCGGGCTCCTGCATTCCTTTGGCAGCAGGGGCAGGTACTCAACCGAGTGGTGCCGAAAAAATGGTTGGGCGTTCATGGGGCAGTGGTGCCCGTCTCGGTGGCCCTTGGATCTACAAAAGCTGGTGGCTCTGCTATCTCAACAAGCATTTTGGAATTTCGTATTTTGTGTGCATCAGTCGGCTTTACTTATGGCTTCTTTCTATTTTTTTTCTGCAGCTCTTTATGAGTTGGTTCTTCTTTTTGTATATGAGTCAATCTTGGCTGCCCTGAAATAGGGTGTATTAGATGTAGGTATTTTATTTTCTGGTGGTGCTTAAGTACTTGTAATTTTTATTCTATGAAACTGAAAAGTTGTTACTGGAAAGGGTTCTTAAAAACCTTTTTGCAATATGTAAATTGATTATTCCGAATAAAGTTAGATTTTTTTCCTGAAAAAAAAATACCATAATAGCATCACAATATTTAATTTTTAAGTAATTTCCAAAATTCCTTTGTTATAAAGATAAATATCATAATAAAAAATGTATAATGAATATATGACATTCGAAATCAAATCAAGGTAGAATATCAAATTAAGTTGTCTTCAAATATTGGAATTATTTATTTGGTCTCATTTTTTTTTTTTAAATTGAAGTTACATTTCCACAAATCCTAAATTCCTGGAGATTCTTCATCTCCATCTTGTTTTTATTTTATTTTTTATTTTTACACCATATTCTTATTCAAACTCTGTTAAGTTAAGCAGGGTACCGGTTAACTATTCTCTACCGTTCAAAACCTCCCACCCTGCAACCCAATCGCCAGTCCAGCTCCTCTCGGAAATGGTCGCAAGCAAGCACATCCCTGGGACAAAAGGCGGCTAGCTGGCTGAAGATGTCTGAGCGGGCAGTTGCAGTGGCACACTCAGTCCACGTAGACCCCAAAATTTTCCAATTTTGCTTTTGACGTTTTCAATGTATAATGTTGGCGATGGTATGTCCTTACGTCACGCGATCAAATCTGAAGTATGCAAAGTCTTCCTTCATTCACTTTTAGATACTCTTTTATTCATTTGTCAAATTCTTAAATTTGAAGAGATGGAGATGGTCAAATTGTTTAATTTGTGGTTGGTGAACATCGATAGGCTACATACCATGAATAAGTTATATGTTACATGTTCTCTTCTTTTTTTAGTTACTTTGCTTAGATATTATTTGAGATTTTAGACTTCTTTGAATTGATCAACAAAATTAACCCAGTGTAACAAGTGTACAGCCCAATACATTTCATGGTCGTAGTATCTTGTTATGCTTAAATGCATCTTGATTAAGACTTAAATAAGTTTCACTTAAAGGAGTAACAATATAATTCGCTAAAGTTTTATATTTCATATCAATTTTTGTTTCTTGTTTTATTCATATGAGTTTTTCTTTTTTTATAATTGTTTATTTATGAGTTTTTTTAATAATTGTTCATTTTGAATTTAGAAATATTATCATATAATTAATCTAGATAGTACATTTATCTCATCCTAGTTCCAAAACCATAAATGTTAGTTTACCTCAAATTCTAAAATAAAAACACCTATCAATGTAATTTTGAAATTCTAAATTCAGGAGACACAAAATTAGATTAAGTTGCCCGAAACTGAACACTACTGAAAACGGCTACAAAATCTCTCACCAACTCAGCGCCATATTTATTGGGTTTACGTGTCTCAAAGTCCACGTAACTTTCAGTTTATCTATCTTATTATTTCTTATGAAGTAATTAGTTGTAGAAGGTTCTAGATAAGCTATATTGTGTGTCGTGAAACTGACTTTATCGATGGTTAGTTAGATTCTTTAAGATTTTCTCACTAGATCTTTTCAAAAGACTTTTCCAAATTACTCCAATCCTATCGCTCTAATATCTTACATATATTTATATTTTATTTTCGAAGAATACAATCATAGATCAAATCAAATCAAGATTGATAAATCCCTCTGCTAGCATCCATCACGTTGGAGAAACGAAACCAGATTTACATTATCTTTTGTAAATTATTTTTCTAATTTATTCTAGTTAATAACAGACTAAAAAGAAATAAGAGGCTAAGCAAAATCTGCCAATGTTTTACAGTGAATAAAATATCCAAATTTTAGTTCATTTAACATTTCAAAGTGCCAACCTCTCCTTTATTCCTTTCAACTTTTAAAACTGATTACCTATTTAACAAATTAAATAAATTTAATTATAGAATTCACTGTGCAGTTTAACATTTTTAAGAAGAGTACATTATGAAGCATCCAATATGATGCTTAATAACTTAATACCTTTTGCTGATGTGCAAACTCCTAAAATATGCCATCAAAAATTTCTCTCGAGACTAATTAACTATTATCAATACCAAAAATTGCAAATATTTCAGCAGAGACAGAAAAGAGCTTAAATCAATGCAAATATTTCAACAGAGACAGAATAGAGCTTAGATCAATTAATCCATGAAGAGCAAAATATATGATTAAGCCAGGACATATCCCCTGCTTCCTCTTATACACATGCAGTAAAAGTGGTGGTGATTCAATTTACCTTCGTTCCTATTCCTGAATAAAATACACTTGCATATTACCTTCAACATTACATGCCAAATCTAAAAACCTAACATAGATTTTAGGATCATAGGTCTGTTAATTCTGTTGCTGCAATTTTATTGGAATGTTGTGTATTATCAGAATACCATCCGTGCTTTGAAGAATCATACTTTTCTCCATCAGCCCACAGAGCATAAGCTTCCTCCCCATGAACTGCATCATCTCCTATCAAAAGTTCCTCGTCTGGCATCCTTAACGGTATGAATATTTTGATAAACTGTATGATAATGGTTGTGACAACAATGTTCCAGCCTATCACAAAACTGGCTCCCGCAATCTGTTTAACAAATTGCATACCACTGCCATAAAATGCTCCCTTGGAATTTGTTACTGAGAGAAAGAGTGAACAGAGTGTGGGCTCTGCAAAAAGGCCAGTGAGTGCTCCACCCAACACTCCTGCAACTGTATGTGTGTGGAATACACCTAGTGTATCGTCAACTTTCTGTAACAGGGCTGATCTTTTGTGAAGCACCATCATTGTGTACCATGGAATACTACCAGATAGCACTCCCATCACAATTGCAGCCCATCCTTGGACAACACCTATACAAGGGGAAAAAATTACTATTATTGATCCTTTGTTTTCCAGTTTTGCATTATGTACTAAGACATTATATGCTTAAGGCTAGCTTCTTCTCTATGATTTGTACTTGTTAAGAAATTAGATGGGTATTTGTCATTCTATGGAAGTATGGTATCTAAAGTGTGGCTGTACAGTATCCATTAGGTTTACTAGGCTGAACTTTAATGCAATTGGGTTATATGAACTCCAAGGTAGTTAATTAGGGTAGATTTATTTTAACTTTTGAACTATTAAACATGGAGAAGATCAAATTCCTTGATGTTTAATTTGTTTGATCATCTAAGATGGATTTAGGTTTTATATAAGGAATAATAATATTTTTACGTAAATATCATATTTATAATATTTCTATTTATATGTAAATTTGCTTTCACTCTTTTAATGTGTTTATATTAAGCATATATATAATATATCCAATATCTCTGTTCCAAGCTTTGGCTGTACAGTATCCCCTTAGGTTTAGTAAGCTGTACAGTATCCCTTAGGTTTAGTAAGCTGAACTCTAATGTAATTGGAGTATTGGAACTCCACTAGTAACAATATTAATATTAGTAACAATATTTATTTCTATGTTAATAACATATCTAAAATACATTTATTATGTGTAAATCTGATATCTCATTTTTTTTCATTTTGTATCTATATTTGACTAACATATAAAATTTCTATGAATCGGCCTTAATGGAGGAACCATCTGCCTAACAGCAACCTGATGCTGTCACTAGACTTGTATGAAGGAAAACCTAGACTTACCTTGGGACAGTGAAAAAACCCCACCCTCAACCCCTGAAAACTTCATTTCATATTTGTAAATAGGAAGACAGGACAGCTGCAAGTTTTTTAAAACTATGGACAGGAACAAGGAGGAAATTTTAACATAGAAAAAGCAAATACAGGAATTCTTGATGTGAAATAAATCTATATACTCATTGACTGTAGTCTTTAAGAAATTAGTTCAACTCCTGAAGAGGCGTGACAGGATAGAATCCAAATCCACAGGAGGATGTACAGAACCAGCTCCTGAAATATTCCTTTTTATTAGCCAAACTGCTATATAGAAAAGAAAAAATGGAAATGGAATCGCCCTTACCAGCACCCGGGGTGATGCAGACAAGTCCAGTTATCATGCCCTGAATAGCTCCAATGACTGATGGTTTCTTGAAAAAGATAACATCCAGGCAAGTCCATACAAAAAGGCTGGTAGCTGCACATATGTTAGTATTCAAGACCGCCATGGATGAAACAACATTGGCAGCATAAGGGCCACCTCCATTAAACCCTGACCAACCCATCCACAAAAGTCCTGCTCCAGCCAGCATAAGCAACATATTGTTTGGAGGAAAACTTTCACGATCTTTTGTTGATCTAGGTCCTATCTGTAATCCCCACCCACAAAATAAACCAGTCAGCATACTTAATCATAGACTAAAACATGAATAGGTTGCAAGGAATACTAAAGAATTGTGGCATACCCAATAAGCCGCAACGAAACCTGCAGTTCCAGCAGAGACATGGATTACATAACCACCAGAGAAATCAATGACTCCCCACTGAAAGAGGAATCCTCCTCCCCATATGCTGAAAGCTCCCACTGTATATGAAAATGTGAGCCAGAGTGGCACAAAAGCCATCCATGCCTTGATGTTCATTCTTCCGAGCAAAGAACCAGCCAGTAGAATCGGAGTTATGGCCGCAAATACGAACTGGAAAAACACAAGGGTAGCCATAGGAAAAAGGGGCTCAAGAGCTAGTGTCTCCACAGTTCCGTTCTTATGATGGTGGATTGTTTCAGGGACTTTTGCTTGTTGGATGAGATACTTTTGGCCAAGCGCAGGTCCTGCCTTACCCCAGAAGGGCAGAAGCTGATCTCCAAATGACATTTTATAGGCCCAGGTGACCCAGCATATCAAAACAGCTGCAAATGCATAGAGTGCCATGAATGCAGAATTAACGGCCCATTTTTTCTTCACAATGCTTCCATATAGAATAACAAGGCCTGGCATGCTTTGCATTCCCACAACTGTTGCAGCTACCATCTGCCATGCATTGTCTCCTTTATTAAGCCAATCTGGTACTGCCGTCCCATTCTGGTAGGC
>NWUY0300008122.1:32462-53175 GCA_004151065.3 Larix sibirica
TCATCAATTCTAGCAAGAGGATACTTATTCCTCTAGTAACCCTGTTCAATTTCCTAAATTCAACAGTACATAACCTCAGAGTTCCATCCTTTTTCTTTACAAATAGTACTAGTGCTCCCAAGGAGACACACTTGGGTGTATATACATGTTCTTAAAAAATTCTTCTAGTTGCATCTGTAAACTTATGTGGGCAGCGCCAAGCATCAACTCAATAGAGCAATCAATATTTGTTTTAGATGGCAATCTTGGTATTTTTTCAAACACATCTATAAAATATTGCAATTTTGGAAAGTCTTCCAAACTTGGGATTTTACACTCCTATGGTTCTTGCACATGAACTGCATACAACTGACATCCTTTTCTTAAGCATCCCTTCAATTGTAAAGAAGAATTTTCTCTTATGGAAATAGGCCTTGGAATTCTTTTCACTATCTTTTGCTTCCCTTCTTCATCAAGACAAGTAAATAACTTGTTATTGCGTCGAGAGGCACTTTCTACAGCCCAAAGTGGATGAGATGTGTCACATTTGTCACGCTAATGTGGCACATGTTGGCTCCAAAAACTAAATATATATATAAATTATAAAACCAAACACATGTCCACTCAAATTTAAATTGGCTAGATTGTAAAATACATTTATGTAAATATACATTGAATTTCAATTTCAATTTCCATTCATGCATCCTCACATTTAAATAATTTTTTTCATAAATAGTTACAAGACAACTAAATCTGTGTATTAGTTAGTCTTGCCTTGATTAGATTTACAAGAGAGACATATATTCACAACAGAATCAGTGCATATAGATTAAGAATAACTATTTTACTTCATAATCAATGAATGAATGCAATATTTGGTGTATTTGTAGGATTTATAGTTGGCACATGGATGATTCTGATTGAGAATATGTTGATTTGTATTATTAAGTTAATAATAGAACAATAAGTTAGATGTTAGTTTTATGATAATTGCAAATTAATAATAATTGCATAAATTGCAAGTATTTTGTTTCATATTTAGTTAATGAATGCAACTTTTGCGTATTTGCAGGGTTTGTGTTATAATTTACAACATGAAATGGTTGGCACTTACACAATTATATTTTGGTAAGTAACTATTTTACTTCATAAATAATTAATTAATGCAATTTTTAACTATTTACAACAATATTCCAAATTGGAATAGATAACTTTTTTCATTATTTAATAAATAGATTTGATCTTTCACTGGCATGGCCATCAATTCACCGTAATGATTAGTTTCTTAGTTTTTTAATTCACCGTAATGATTAGTTTCTTAGTTTTTTATAACAAAAATGCATGAAAAATTCATTCTCAAAAACCTTTAGTTGATATAATCCATTTTCCAAAAGCCAAAATGGATGAAACTTCGATGTTAAATAATTCCTCGTATACTACAAATTGAGTTTGGATCTTTTCATGCCAATTAGCTATGTCTACCATATTCAAACCTTTGAAGTTATTTACAATGTTGAAATATGACAAATAAGTGAGCAAATTATCTACTGAGTATATAAAAACCTAGATCCATACATCTATATAGGGATTCAATTTTTTTATATATCAAGAAAGATTGAGTCGGCTCTTGATTCTGAATCTTATGGAGTCGGCTCTTGATGCATGGGGCAATTTCTCCAGTGTTATTTATGTCCGGTCTCTGATGGAGTCGGGTCTTGATTCTGAAGCTTGGTCAGATTTTGGTCATCCCTTCCATAAAAGGTATTCCGGAGAAATTTTATAGTAATAACATTTTATATGTTTGGACGNTAGAGCCAGAGTTAAGATGGATCTATGCTGGTCAAATGACAACCCCTTTTCATAGAAAAGGTTTATGGATGTATTTGGGAAAACCTCTTTCTACCTTCAATGAATACAAATATGATCTAGTTTGATTGAAAAAGGATGAAGGCCTAGTATTGATTACCCTTTATGTAGAGTTGGACCTTGTTCATAACACCAAGAATAACAAAAGTGCAAATAATATTTGGGATGCTTTTCACACCTTATTTGGCGCAGTGAACACTGAAGTTTGTTGACTTGAAATTGAAATAACCAATACCAAGATAACATAACTTTGCTATCATCGAGGAGTACATTTCAAGGTTCAAGAATCCATTATCACATTCAGAGGCACGTAAAACATTGATTCAATGTAAGTATTGTTATGAATAAAATTCCTCCCACATTTAAGAATTTTGCTATCATATTCCACAATGTTCCTCTCTTTATCAAGACCCATGTTTCTCCCTCTTTAGAGGATATGTTTCCAAACCTATCTAGCATCATGTCACCTTGTTGAATTGAGGGGACCTACCCCTTGTGATCAAGCTCATTCTAAGGCTATCTCATCCTCATGTACGCACGACTCTAAAGGGGAAACTCCCAAATCCTCCAAGAAAAAGAGGATGGTGTGCTCTTATTGCTATAATCAGGGTCATTCCTTCAAAGCTTGTCTCTTCCGTCTTCAAAAGATTGAAGATATTGCTAGGCAAACAACTAGCAACAATAACCTTTTTGAAAACAATTATGGTTCATCTAATATTGTACATCTAATTGTGCACTCTTCTTTACGGTCTTCAACTTCATTGAACTAGATTGCATATCTTGGGGCAACTAGACATATGCCAAAGCACAAGAACATTCTCTATTACTATAGCAATCAACATAAATGTGAACATGTAATGATTGATGATGACTCAACTCTCTCAATTTCTGGTT
Organism: Larix sibirica; assembly: GCA_004151065.3. Taxonomy (NCBI): domain Eukaryota; kingdom Viridiplantae; phylum Streptophyta; class Pinopsida; order Pinales; family Pinaceae; genus Larix; species Larix sibirica. The sequence continues at coordinate 35,202 of NWUY0300008122.1, forward strand.
ATGGCATTGTTGTGATTGATAATGTTGGGTATAGGTATGTTCTCCATGTTCTTGGAGTGGGACACAAATATTCTATCTATTTATTGCATCCTACATGCTAATAAAAGGTGGAATTTTTGCCATACAAATGGAGACATAAATGACAAATTCAAAGTTGTTGCTTCTAGATATTGTGATGAATTTGAATACATGTACAAGTTGGAAAAGTCTTCTTCGCTAGTAGATGCCGATAATAAGCTATGGCACTTTCGTGTAGGTCACACCAAATATGGATCCTTGAGACACATGAACCATCTTTGCCTTGTTAAGGGTCGTCCATAAATCAAATCCCCTAGTGGTGTTTGTGAAGGGCGTGTGATGGGTAAACATCACCTAGGTCCTTTCTAAAGGAGAACTAATGACATGCATATAAACACCCCCTAAATTAGTTCTCAATATTATTTGTGGTCCCATGGCCACTTATTCTCTTGGAGGAGCCAAGTACTTCGTCCCTTTTATTGATGATTATTCCCAATTTTTATGATTCTACACCATTAAATCCAAGGATGAGGCGTTTGACAAATTTTTGGAATTCAACTCTCGTTGAACCTCAATGTAATTAGAAGATCAAGAGTCTTCGAATTGATTGGGGTTGGGGGGCTAGTGGGGTGAGTACATTGGTAATGATTTCTAATTGTTTGACAGAAGATTGTTCACTATACAACTAAGCAAAATGGAGCGATTGTGCATAAGAATAGGGAAATCATGGAAATGGATTGTGCATAAGAATAGGGAAATCATGGAAATGGCTTGTGTATGCCTCAATCTCAGAATATGAAGGTATCTGTTTGTAGAGAGGCTATTGTTTGGGTAACATACATCATCAATCATACCCTACAATGATATGACTCCTTATGAGCAATTGCATAGCTAGAAGATTTTTATCTCTCACTTCTGTATCTTTGGGTCAAGGGCCTGGGTCCACCTATCTCATCAAAGAAGAGATACATTACCTATCCATTGTGTTAGCACTCAAATTTACCAGTACATTTTGAGAGCATTTATAACATATTTGTGCTTAAATTGTCAACCCCTTTGAGCGTTTCCCTATGCCATGATTCTCGAATTTTCCATCAGGCCTTGATGAGCCTGAATATAACACTTTTGTCCATAAATTCTTTGGCTTTTCCCTCTTGACCTGCAAGATAAAAATACAAATAAAAGTGGCTTAATAACCCCGAGTTAGACAACATATGCCTATTTTCTCTATGCTCTACGCTAAATTTTATACATGCTTAAGTCTATATGCCTATTGGGTTGGATGGTTTTTTACCAAAACTTCATGAGCCCACAAGCCAATTCTCATGCTAAGTCAACAGGTCAAGCCAAATACCGACTCATACTCAAGCCACAGGATCAAGCTACAAGTCGACACATAGCCCAGCGCAAGCCCCGAGACCATACTCAATTCATCTCATCGAATGAGGACAAAGAGCCCATTCAATATTGGGGGCCAAGATGGTTTTCTTCTACACATCAAATACGTAGGAATCAATTCTTTGATTTGTATAAATCAATTCCAATGGCTGTCGTCTTGGAGCTTCCTGGTGGAAAGTGCCGTGTCATTGTAAAGGTGCTACAGAAATTATCTTGGCAACGTCTCCCCCATTAGACAAACACGCTTTGGTGAAACATTTACGTACAATGCATGATGAAGTGGTGGATGTTACTGGTGATGGCACAAATGATTGCACCGGTTTTGCATGAAGCAGACGTAGGGCTTGCAATGGGAATGCTGGCACGGAGGTTGCAAAAACAGTTGCCGAGTGGGGCCTTCAGTGTTCATAAACATTCAAAAATTTGTGCAATTTCAACTAATAGTAAATGTAGTTTCCCTTATTGTGAATTTTTCCTCGGCATGTTTCACAGGTAGCACTCCCCTAAAGCAGTACAACTGTTATGGGTGAATGTGATCAACAGGATACTCTTGGAGCCTTGGCATTGGCAACAGAGCCTCCACATGATGAGTTGATGAAAAGAAGGCCTGTTGGAAGAGGTGCAAGCATCATCAGCAATGTTATGTGGAGAAATATTTTTGGCCAAGCTCTGTACCAGCTCATTGTAATATGGATACTGCGAGCCAAAGGAAAAACACTATTTGAACTGGATGGCCCTGATGCTGACTTGGTCCTGAACACACTGATATTCAATTCATTTGTCTTCTTCCAGGCAGAGATCTTGTGGATAGAAGAATTTTCCACAAATATTTGGCAAATATTGGAACGCAGAGGAAGGAAATACTAATTGTGTGCAGCATATTAAAGAGNTTACAACATGATTCCAAATTGGAATAGTTGGTGCTTGGACAATTATAATGGAGGCAAACCTTTCCTTAGATTTAGGAAACAAAAATGGGTTCACCTAAAGGTATTTGATCCCTCTCGATGGCTTGATAGAGCCAGAGTTAAGATGGATCTATGCTGGTGACAAGCTAATATCACATGGCGTGCATCTAACCATTTCATCCCAATAAGTACATCATATGAACCAAGTGGTATTTTGTTCAAATCCACAAAAGTGTTTAGTCCATTCATATCCAATGGACAACCCTTTATTAATTCATTAATATTCCTTTTTGTTCCAGTAGCCAATTGAACCATCCATGCTCTATCATGCTTACTTTTCTTTAGCTGAAATATTTCAACCAAATTAGTAGCAATATAACTACGACTTTCTCATGAATCAATGAGAATAGAAATAGGTTGATTAATAATTTTACCTTCAAACTCAATCATGTTGGACTGATTATCTACCTATCTATTGTCCAAAGTTGCATATATTATGGGAATGTTCCTGCCTACATCCTCCATAGTACCTGCTTCCTGTAAATTGTGTACATTTCTCATTATGTCTCCTCTTTGAGGGAAATCTTTATACAAACGTTTCCTTCACATCCCCTACATTTTAGTCATTGCTTGGTTCCTTTTCCAAAATATTTTGTCCCCTAGACCCATTTTGAGATGGATTACTTTGTTGATATGAATTTTGTTGGTTCTTGAAGAAAGATGGTTTGAACCCTTTCTTCCTTTCAACCCTTCGTCTTATCTCTCCAAGAATTCTGAAAATTTGTTCGTCCTTTGTTCTAATCATACATGTGCTTGGCCTTCCGGATTGTTTCTTCAAGGGTCTTGGGTTCATCATATTGAATTTTATCCCTATAAAATGAAGGCAAGCCACTTAAAAATCTATGTATCGTTTCCTTCTCCTCCTTGATAAACCCAACATATCTTAACAGTTCTAAAAACTTATATTCATACTCATCCATGCTCATGTTTCTCAATTTGAGTTCAAAGAACTCTTCCATTTTCTTATCATAAAAATGTTATGATAAGTACTTTTTATGGAAGTACTTCTTGAATTGCCTCCATGAAATTCTCTTTTCATTGATTTGTTTCGCTTGAACCAATTGGTCCCATCAAATGGAAGCCTTGCCCTATAAGTTGTGATTATGAGGAGTATTTATGTAGTTGAAATTATTTTTTTCATCCCCAATAGCCAAGCTTCAACATCTTATCCCTTCTTTTTCTCACCATCAAATGTGGGTGGCTTAATATTTCTAAGCTCCCCTTGCAACTCTTTCTCCACATATCTTCTTTTATGATGACTAACTAGAGACATTTCTAGGCTGTTGCTAGAGTCCTCAATTTTATAAGACTTCTTGACCGCATAATGTGGTAAGTAGCATTGTTTATGACTTCTAGTAGCAAATTTGGAGTGCTCATATCTCTCATGTTATCTCTTCCTTGATCCTTCTCATCCTTCTTTCTCTTGAATGGAGGTTTAGTACATCTTTATTTGTCTCTACAAGATATTTAGACTTTACATCAGTTGATTTGTTGCTTTTGAGCCCTCTACATTCTTTCATTATTTTCCCTACAACTCCGTACCTCAATCCTCACACTCCTCACGGTCTCCACAAATTACAATGGATTTTCATTTATTATGTGCCATTTGTTTGTGTTTCTTCATTTCTCACATTGATATCCTAACCTCTAACATCTTCTTCATACCTATGTGGAAGCTCCCCTTCCTCCATTCTACTATTCTATACTTCTCTGGAATATTGTTATGTGATTGTGTCTAATTTTAAAATGTATATGCAATTTGTTCATGTTCTTACATTTGTTAGAAAAAATTTAATTATAAATTCAATAAAAAATCCCATATATTTATATATTTTTAAATTATGGGAAACACCTATTTGACATTTCTATCAAATAATACCTACAGGACTCTTTATGTTTAATTCCTGGAAGGATCTATAATACTTTATTATGGAAACCTATTCATATTTATTCTCCTTATTATAATCTTTCCAATGACTATGGCCATGCTCTATTTGGAGCTCTAAGATGAAAGTTACAGCCTTCCAAAATTCATAATTTTGCTCAATTTTATTTTATGTTGTTCCCGTAGCTGCACTTAAGCTCAAAGACTATATAAGTAGATTTATTAAAAATAATGGGAGTCAAGGGGGCTTTCCCTTTTGTGGCTTTCGTCGTTGCTGAGCGGGTCGAGGGCAGCACCCTTGTTTTTGTTTTATATAAATCATTGAATTTCATGCAATCTTGCGCATAAGATCAATGCCATTTTCCAATTTTCAACACCTAAAAATTGAGGGTGGAAACCTTGCTTATTTCCATTACCATAAGTGGTAACGACTTGTCAAGAAAATGGTTTTGGTAAGGTTGTTGTTGGAGTCGTTGCTAATTAAAATATGACACATGGATAGATGGTATCCTCCCAATGGATTTCCCACCCACCATTATCCAATGTGGATGTTGTGAGTGCGTTGTGAATCATAACTCTCGATCGCAAGCATCTTCACAGATGCGAAAAATCCTATGCGTGAATGGTCCCGGTCTTATTTCCTCATGGTCCCAGATTAGATCTCATCCATTGGAGCAAATTCCCCTTGGATAAGACATTATTACCTTATTTAATGTGAATGGTCATGATCGCCCGATTGAACTTGCATGACCAAATCTCTATCGTCCGTGGCAGGGGTACTTTTATCACTTCCCATGCATATTGTCTTGCGTGAACGATCATATGTGCCATGGTGGACCATGATTGCTCGATCTAGGCCGTTGGTGGAATGAACCCCCCTATTAACCTTTGATTAGCTTATGACGTTCGAATGGTGCAAATCTCACAGGGAAACTCGCTCAAATCAATCTAGGCCATTCGTGGCATACCCCTTACCATAAAGCACAATCACTTCCAATATACATGAATGGTCTTGATCAACTGATCATAATTGCATTATGTAATCTAAACCATTCGCACTAAGGCTCTTTCTATGCTGCCAAACCTAATTCCTGGAGATTCACGAGGGAATCTATGATTCATCGAGATACCCAAATCCCATTGGAGATTCCACCGCTAATTCCACACATCTTTGGTTCACGCCAACGGGACATTCATCCATGCCACTTAGGCACATGATCCCTTCCATTGCTACTACCTATCCACCAATTTCCATGTGGTTGGTCCATGGCACACATTTTACACATGGCTAGTCCACATCATACCTACCTATGTGGAAAATGTGGAGCCCACATGGAAACTCTTAAATTTTTAAAAATTTCATAGACACTTAACTTTCGAAATTTTATATATACATATATATAAATATGTGTGAACATATGATTTTAACATGGTTGCACTTGGAATTATCCTGCCAATAGATTTCCAATGAAACTCACACCTAGCCAATAGAAAGTTACAACTGCTTTTTCCTCTAACAAAGAATTTTTGGCCCATTAGCAAAACTGTAACGCCTTGGTACTATTCGAATTTGCCAGAATTTCCTTAAATGTGTACTGCTCTACTACATATTCTTACAACAATTGTTCCCATGTTGAATTATGACAATAATAATTTTGGGCATTTTAACCCACAATTTTCATAAGGACATTCCATCGAACAATTACCATACAAACTGTAATTTTCCCCTAAATTACACAAAAACCTCTATGAAACTGTGAAATTTTTACTTCACATGTCATCCAATATGCCCTAATCCATTTGAATAACTGCTCCATTATTTAATCAAGCCCAAATTTTAACCATTAGAGGATTCTATACTGATTTTTCCTCACACACATTTCCTCAAACATTTCGTATGCAACCTTTGAATCTACAAATAAAACCAAATTTCAACCCATATAATCCCAATGCAGAAAACCTTGGATATAATACCACTCTGTAATATACTCGGTCACCTTTTTCAATATTGGAGACCACAGGGTACTCAAATTCCACATCTAAATTCACCACTGACACCCAATTTCATTTTTCATAATTCATTTAATTTAATAGTGGAAAGTAAATATACATGGTCGCCCAAATTATATTATGCATACATTATAATTTACAGGAAATTCAAGCATGAAATAAACACACATGTCATACCAAGCAATTCCATGCATTTAAACATTCACATCACAATAAATTAACCAAGATAACACATATATAACGATGTCATTTCATACATAGTAAGACACTTATATTTTAATTATCCAACTGGCTATAGGTGAAGGATGTTCCTCCTGGCCATAGGTTCTGTCAATCCATATCTTTCTTTGACAGGCCACCCCTGAGATGGGGCTATCAATCCACAAGAGAAAGGCTCTTTCCCAAACCTCCACACACATCAATCTCTCATGCAACCCACTAGTGCATAAACCCCCTCCAAATATGTCCCAATCCTCAGTTCCCCTTCCCCATCAGCCTGCACAATGCCAAGAACAATCCCCCTTCTTTGATCTAACAGTCCCTTGAGGCAACCTTTAGTTCCCTTTTAGAACTCCAACATAAGTTGGATAGGAAATCTCCAAATTGGGACTCCAAGGAACAAACTATAGGCCAGGTTCCTCTCATGCACCAGTCTACCAAGGTTAATGACGTAGAAAGTTTGAATTCATCAATTGCATCTCAATTCCTCTATCACGAGTACCAAATTCCATTAGTCCAGGGCGATGGTAATGATGAGGAGGAATGAATCATTCCCATGCATAAAGGAAAAAACCCCTCACAATATCAAACTCTCACTTTTATTTGCATGCTTTAGATTTCTGTGTGGCTACTTCACATGGGACCAATTTTCCCCTCTTAATCCCCTCTTAAGATAATCAAATAATGCTTAACCAAAGCATGTCTCTTAATCATGGTTTAGGAACTTGGTTTAAATTTCTAAGACTAGGGAAATAAGATTAAGCCCACTAAGTTCATTTTCCTTATCCCACTATCAGTTCCCCACTTGTGGAATCATAGCCCCCAATCTCTTCTTCATTCTTCTTCCTCTATGGTCATTAGAGATTTTATATTAATATGAAAATGTACATATTTACAATGTCTTAGTCATCCTGGACCATTTGTTTATGGCTTCTAGCCTTTACATCAATATTTACAAAATTACATTACGCGGTCAAAAGTGGGGTATTACATTCACTATGCTTCAACATTTTTCATTTTCAAATAGACCTATTCCTTGTGATGGAATTTAGGCCACTGATATGATATCAAATGCAAAAACCTTAGCCATCCATTTATTTAGGGGACTATACTTTGTATATTTATGATTTTATTTAATCTCACCATACTTGAAACCTTATGACATTCTAGTGCGAAAGAAAAATGGATCTTAAGAGGTCTAGGAGTTATTCATGAACCTACTTTTAAGTAGAACGACAAGGGGGGATGCCTACATCTAGTGATGAGTTCTCAATTTAATATATTGGATTATAGTATGTAGTTGGCATTTTTGTTTTGTTAAGTAGGGGTCTCTAGGGGTAATGACATGAATTCCTTAGTTGGATGGCTCCTCCCTCTAAGGTGCTAAGAACCAAATCCCCTGAGTGAAGCATAATAGTTCCTTATCGATTGGGAAATGGATTATAATAGGTATTACGTAGTCAAAATTACAATTGTGTAATTCTTTAAAAGAGCTTGTGAAGCTCAAAGAATTTTAAAAAATGTAGGGAATGACAACTAGAAAGTGGAAAATGATTTAAGAACCTAAAATACTATAGTACAAGGTAGGTTCCCTTAGCACCCCCTGCTTCAATTTATGAATAACATGAGGTGTATACCATTTACAGGAAGCTATAGTAGTTTCCCCTCCATATTTGTTAAGTGGGATGTGTTAGGAATCTTTCCACAAACTTCTTCAATGACATAGGGCTCTAGCCACTATAGTAATTATTCTTTAAGTCTCTTATCCCATAGTAATTTCATGTCCTGTATTGGAAGTCTGTAGGTCTAAGCCTCTTGTTAAAGACCTCCTCCATTTTCTACTAATATCCTTTGAACTTGTGATATACTTGATATCTTTATTCTTGAACATGTACTAGTTGATTTATCCTTATTTTGATCTTGTCTATTTCTACTACTGTACATTGAAATAGCTTCATCACAAGTAGTTCCAGCTGGATAGGTAGTACCACCTCCATGCCATAAACTAGCTAAAAATGGGATTTTCTTGTAGCTCTCTTTGTGTTTATTCTATATTCCCATAATGTATACCTAAGTTGGGGGTCTTGTTCCTTTTTATTATATTTCAAGGTATTATTTATTATCTTCATAAGGTTTTGGTTGGAATATTCAACCTAGACATTATCTTCTAGATAATACTTGGAGGAATGCCCTGGGATGATGTTGTATTTTTGGTATAAGGCTATTAACTTCAATGAACTAGATGATTTGATGTTATCAATCGCAATCACTTATGGGTAAAAAATTAAGCCAAGAAATTTTCTTCTATGGATATGATAACAACTTGGTCAATGGATTTATTAGTGGGGATGGATTTTACCCTTTTAGTAAAGTAGTTTATGGTAGTTCAGATCTACCTATGTTGGCCAATAGAAGGAGTGTGTATTTTCCCTATGAAATCAATGCCACATTGTTGGAAATGGGACTTTAATTGTTGGAAGTGGTACTTTAGACATTTTGCTAAACACTTGGCAAGCATTCATATAATTACCATTGAAAATAAAGGAGTAAGTATTAGCTTCACTCCATTCAAACAAGGTACTATATAATGCAATTTAGAACAATTGCCTACAAAATTGCTTGTTTTTCCATAATAACCTTACTATGATGATTTCACCTTCCACTTGTGTATATATTCCTTTTAAATGGCCATACCCATATATTCCTTGGATAATATATAGTTAACACATTTTTGCTATCATAACTAAGGCTCTATCAGAAAAAACCAATAAGTGGTTCAACTAAATTAGTACAACACATATGTCTAGTCTAAATAGCGAGTAAAATTTCCTAAGAATTACAAAGTATACCTACCTAGAAAACCAATTCCAACAACTAAATGAATGTCTAGGTCTTTGGTTTTCTTTCCATTCTCAACTCATTGTGTGAAAACCAGTTTTTGCCCAACCATACCCATGAAAACTTCTTTCCCGGAGACCCCTAAGCTTCCTAGGATTAAAACCATGAGCTAGGATGAATATTCACAAAGAGAATATACAACATTGATGGGTTTTCCATCTATTGATGGGATTCCATAAATTAGACATGTCAAGCAAGCCACCACACCTTTGATAAGGGGATTAGTGTAGTAATAATGCTCAGCTTCCTTCTAGACCAACTTACTATGCACGTTAAGTTAAATATTCTCTTGATGAAATGTTGGCAACGTTTATTTACAACATAGGTTCTCCCCCAAAATCCCATAACTACCCCCTGTATTTATAGGCTCAAAGAAGCTTGCCACCTCAGCCACATGTAAAAAGCCCAATTTACAATTTTTTGTATTATGAAATATTCACCACATTTTTCTTTTTTCTTTTAAAATTAAAATTTGGTGAGTAATCAACACCCTACGTATCATGAATATAAATTTTATCGATAATTAGTTTCACAAAATACTTGATTTTTTTAAATTATATTTTCAAATAGCCCCCTAAAAGTGGGTAATTTTTACGTTAACTAATATCATCATAGGTTCACTTATCATTACCTTAGGGTAGCTTGACATATGGAAGGTTTAATTGCTTGGGAGTAAGGATTTTCCTTCCCTTGTTGCAAACACCCCCCTGACTATAACCATGAGGCATGTTACCTACCAAGTGGAAGTACTCAAAGTATGAATGATACCTACAATCCTAGATAAATTGGTGTTTCCAATTTTCCCAGCTTCCTTATCCCACATATTGTTGTCTCTCTCTCGGTACTAAGTCAATGAGTCGAAGCACATCTACTCATCCCCATGCAACAAATCCAAATCCTCATATTCATGTCCCACAACCATATGTTGGCGAGATGGCAAGAATTTTCATTGTCTCCTACACATGCATCAAACACACAAACTCATATACTAAATCTACACATGTATAACAAAATCCAAATCATAATTCTTAGTTTCACAAGTTACCCTTAATGGTTCTTCATATTAGAGTCACAATTGGGAGTTCTACTAGACAGTTAAAAAGATCATAAGTTATGTTCCATGGTTCTTTCTATTAGACTCCAAGTCCAGAGTTATCCTAGATAGACAAGAACACATGTATTAACCCTTTATATAATTGATTTCCTCCATTACAAATATTAGTACAATCAGAACACAACATGTGGATACAAGCATATAACATAAGAAAATATCATTTTGTGAGACATATGTCAATTAGGCCTTCACAACCATCCAATGTTCATTCATAATCATATTATATTTCTTACTCCAATAGCTTAGCAAGCCCTGTGACCTTTAACCTGGGTTAACATAAAACACCTCCATATAGAGTCTAACATAATTGGCCAACCTGCCACTCACTTAACAACATTAGTATAAGTCATTACATTAGCATAATAGCATCATTGTGTAAGCCATTGAATCAACACCATTACATGCAATCTCAAGGGTTTTTCAAACCATGAATGTATCATATCATCACCAAATAACAATCATATAAAACACATGCATATGTGCTCATACACATCTATATATACATAATCAATATGCATAAATCCATTAATGTCCAAGTCACTAACAATACATGTCATCAAGCTAACAAATAACAAATATCCTATTCATATACAAAGTCAAGTCAACAAAATGGGGCATTACACCTACTATGGAGGAGTTAGAACCAAAAGCTTAGGCAAAGCTAGCATATGATACAATTTAACTGAAGAAGTTCAAAATAACTAGACAAGGCAAACAATAGCTATTTTTCAAGTTGGGTTGAAAGGGTGGCTTTGAGGAAAGGACAAATAGCACTCCAAAGAAAAGGTTGAGGAAGCATTTCCTCATCTACTTCAATGAAATCTTTTTGAGACCAAAATCCTCCCAAAATGGAAAGGTATGATAAAAAATACATCACTATATAATTTATCCTTTGTTTTAGTACTTTTTTAGTGTAAAAAATTGGGTCATTGTTAGGTCCCTAACCCACACTCATTATTAGTATATTAGTTATATTTAGGTCATCCTCGAGGTGCTATACATCATGCCACTTTATCTCCTATTTATAATAAAGGAAATTCATTTGAATATGCATGTCATATTACGCACTTGTCATCTCAAATTGTAAAAGGAGGTTGCCCCTTCAGAGAGGATTTTTATTCTTTCATTGTCTTTCACCCTCAAGGCGTCGAGTTACTTATTCTTTCTATTTTTATGTTATTCGGTATTTGGTGAATAGCGTTTTCTATTAGAGCATCCAATACTTGGGTTTGGTTCTTTCAAAACGAGCCATCCTACCATTTTCACTTTAACTTCTTCTTTTTTTTCCCAAAGACTTTTTAGACAATAGAATTTATAGGTGTTGAGAGGACATAGCAAAATACAATGTGGAAAATTTTCAATTCTAGTTCGCTATAGTTTTCAATTTACTAGATATGGAAGTTATGGTTTTTTATTAGTTTTGAAACTAGTCTAAAACAGGTGTGTTATGGTAAACAATCATATATTATTCTCGCAATATCCAAATTGAGTTCCACCAATTGCACTAGAAAGAAGATATACCATAGCATTTCAGACCAAATTTCATATGCATATCTACAAAATCGGGCATGTGAAATTCCATACATGTTCACTCTCCTGGATGGGCCAAAATAAGCAAGTTTTAGGAAAGTTACCATAACTTTCTCTTGGTGTATCAAAATTTAGTCAAACATCTAGCATTACAAAGAAGACATATTAGGCTTCTACAAGACAAATTTTCAGACTCGGAGTTACATAAATTTCAAAGTTACATTAGGTTCATAGTCGTCTAGTGGGACAATCTCATAAAAATGTATGTTAAGTTGAAACTTTTGTAACCTTTTATTGGAATATTCGTTTGAGGTGATTCAAATAGTGTGGTAAATATAAAATAGAGGAGAAATCTAGTAAATAATATTTATGGCTCACATGGAAAAAGGTGGTGGAATAATCATAGAATCGCTAAACCTACAAATATCTCTTCCATGACTCTTGAAGAATGTGAAGACCTAGGGAAACATGTATCCCAGTAGAGGAACCCATTTAATGACATGAATGATAATGTGTTAAAAAAAATCTTAAAAGGGGAATGGCATATTTGATGGATCAAAATAAATAACAATTATATAATTCCATGGAATCCATGCTCTTACATACACTATATGAGAGGCAAAATGAAAATGGTAAAGTGAACTAAGGAGCTCATGAGAGTAAAGATACAAAAATCCAAGTTGAATTAGCACCTACCAATAATCACATTCCAAGAGGATCTAACTCTATTATTATAGCTAAGCATGGATGGGTTCCTAAGGGTATTCACTTTTCCAAGGTTGAATTGAGGAAGTTTGATGGAACACATATGTTTACATGGGTAAACCAAATAGAGAAATACTTTGAATTGCATAACATTAGTGATGATAAGCAAAGGATTTCCTTAAAAACTCTATATTTTGAGACAAAATCATGTTGGTGCTATCAATGGATAGTTATAAGGAACCCTCATTCTTATAATTATACTTGGGGTTTACTTACAAGGGACCTAGAAGCATAATATTTTAAAGGTTGGGAATGATACTACTTTAGTCAATTGACAAGAATCAAGCACTTTGGTGATGTTTAAAATTATAATTTAGAATTTAGGTCAGTGACCACGAGGGTGGATAACATAAGCAATAAACATCTATTGGAAGCTTACGTGGGTGGATTAAAAGAATACAATGAGCACACAATTTGCCTAAGATATCTAGAAAATGTTGATGAATCCATGCAATTTGCTCGTCATATTCAAACCAAGAATATGGATACACACAAGTCAAACATCGGAACATATGAGGAGGTAGATATGTATATTTTCCTCATAAAGAAACCATGCCTCAACCCACTCGAATATAATAGATGGAAATGTATGAAAGAAGAGAAAAAGGATCATGCTTTGTTTGTAATAGCAAAGGGTCCAAAGGGCATAGATGTCATGAAACAAAATTGTTCACATTGGAAAATAATGGTGAGGATGAAATAGAGGCACCCACAAAAATGGGCGAGGGATAAATTGTGAACCTAAAAGGGAAGGAAAAAGATATAGAAATATTACATAACAGAGATACAAACAAGTGTCTCGTTGATTCAGGAAGTACCCATAACTTTAATGAAAGGATTAGCAAAGCACCTCAATTGTTTTGTGTATCCACTGACAAATTTTCAAGTATCGGTTGCTAATGGGAGAAATAATTATTATGGAGGAAATTACCATACATTAAACTTAGAATGGGAGACTATGATTTATTAAGCCCCATGCATACCATTCATATTGGAGGAGTAGATGTTGTTTTAGGAATTCAGTTGTTGATAAATTTGGGAATAGTTTATACAAACTAAAATGAAGTATTCATGAGATTTGAATTAGGAGGAATTCAATATGAACTCAAGGGGTTAAAATCTCCTCCCTTTCAAATCCTCGACTCACATAGAATGGAAAAGATCCTAAAAAGGGTTGTAGTAGAGTTATTTTCCATAATTTATTCTTTGGGAGTGAAGTAGGAAGGTGAAAATACTTCAATTAAATTAAAATATACCTTGTAAAAGCATCATAGAATCTTCCAAGAAATTCCTAAAGGGCTACCTCCATCTATATATCTTGAACATCAAATTAAGCTCAAACCTGGAAATATGCCTCCTAATAAAAGGCTTTATGGATACCCACATCTACAAAAGGGGGAGATTGAGAAAATTGTGTAAGATATGTTGCATGCATGCAGTGTTATTTGACCAAGCAAGAGTTCATTTTCAGACCCACTAATGTTTGTGTGAAGAGAGGATAACTCATGTAGGAAGTGTCCTAATTATAGAGATCCAAATAAGATCACCATAAATGATAAATTCCAATTTCAAATGTTGATGAGCTATTAGATGCTTCATGGGGTGGATTACTTCACAAAGTTAGATCTTAAATCGAGATACCACCAAATCATATTAAGAGAATAAGACATTCCTAATATGGATTTTAGAACACATGAAGGGTACTATTAGTTATTGCTCGTGCCTTTTGGATTGACTAAGCTTCTTATACTTTTCAAAGCCTTACGAACAAAAAATTTTGACATCATCTAATAAAGTTTGTGTAGGTTTTATTTGATGAATACTTATCCATAGAAAATCATGGGAAAAATACATTAAACTCGTTGATAAATTCCTACAAATTCTTGAGAATAATCAATTGTATGTAAAAATGTCCAGATGTGCTTTTGGGAAAAGAAGTAGATTATTTGGGTCATATTGTTTCACTAGAAGGGGTCAAGGTTAACCTTCAAAAGATTAAAGCTATCACAAAAATGGCATGTTGCTAAGAACATAAAGGGTCTTGGAGGATTTTTGGGTCTTCTAGGATATTATAGAAAAATTGTTAAGAATTGTACACACATTGCAAGCGCACTCACATCTATCTTTAAGAAAACATCATGTGTATGGATTGAAAAGGATACCTTATCATTCTCACATTAAAGGATGTTATGACTTCTACACAATTGTTGGAAAAACCTAATTTTGTTAAAACATTCATGGTCAATTATGATGCATCATGACAAGGAATTGGATTAGTATTGATGCAAGAAGGGATACCATTGGATTTTAAAAGTAAATAAATCAAGGACAAAGACTGGTGAAATATACTCATGAAAAAGAAATGTCAACAATTTTACATGCAGTTAAAAAACAATGACAATATCTCATTGGGAGGCATTTTAAAGTAAATACAAACCATGACAGCCTAAAGTACTTTTTGGCACAAAGGTTATCATCAAAAGAGAAACAAAAATGGGTAGCTAAAATGCAAGGGTTTTATTTTGAAATGATATACAAAAACAAAAGGAGAAAGTGGTAGTTGATGCCCTTTCCAATATAGATGGAGCATCCATACTATATTCTATTACATCTTCCATTCCTATGTGGTCAAAAGAAGCTCAACATGAACTGCAAGAAGACAATAGTACTAGACATACAATATAGTGTCTAAAAGAAGGGAAGAGCTTTATGGAACATTAGGACTGGAAGACATATATCCTTTCGTAAAAGGATAAAATATTTGTATGCCCTTAACTGCAATTGAAACAACAAATACTAAGGCAGTCTTGTAATTCTTGCATGGAAAGACATATAGGGTTCCTTAAAACATATCAAAGGATCAAATAAGGTTTTTGTTGGAAAGGAATAAAGAAAGATATTCAAAATTTTGTAAGGGAATGTTAGGTGTGCCAAATAAATGAAGGAGATATTGTTAAGACTTCAAGATTACTTCAACTGTTATACATACCCAATCAAAGATGGGAAGAGATATCAATGGAATTCATTACAAGTTTACCAAAATTAGAAGGTAAGGATGCTATTTTTGTGGTCTTGGATAGACTCACAAAATATGCACATTCTTGTGGAATTCAAAGTGCATATATTGCAACCCAAGTAGCAGGAGTGTTCATGAAAGGAAATTCATAGGCTTTATGGATCTCCTAAAGTGATAGTAAGTGATAGAGGCCAACATTCAAAAGAAATATTTGGAAATATCTATGCAATATAAGGGGAACAACACTAGCCATGAGTTCAACATATCATCCACATGAAATAGATGGTCAAGCATAAATATTTAAAAAATGTTTAGAGTTATTTTCATTGCTATTCTCCAAACATGCAATTTCTATGGGTCAAGTGGCTTCTTCTAACATAATGGTGGTATAATACTACCTATCATTCAACTACTAGGATGTATCCATTTTAAGCTCTTTATGGATATTAAGCTCCTAGTATCACATTCTTTTTGCATAAACATTCCAAAGTACAAATAGTAGACTCACATATGGAAAGGTCTAAAAAAACTTTGCAAATTCTTAAAGAAAACCTTTAAATGATGCAAAACATGATGAAGCAACAAGCAATTCAACATCAAAGTGAAAGACAATTTGAGGTGGAGGATTAGGTATTTTTGAGACTTCAACCTCATAAGCAATCTACTTCAAACAAAAGAAGAATAAAAAACTAGCTCCATAATGAAAAAAAAGCTAGGTCCAAAAATTTTATGGACCTTGATGTGATTTTTCAGAAGATTGGAGAAGTGGCTTATGAGTTAGATATGCCTCCTTCTCGCATTCATAAGGTTTTCAATGTCTTTCTCGTATAAATGATTTTGGGACATACTATACCAATATAGACTAAACTTCCAAAATTAGACAAAGAAGGAAAATCGATCTTTGAAGCATAAAAAAGAATAGATCAATGTTGTGTTTCTGTTAGTAATGGAACCATTGTGGAGTACCTAATAAAGTAGAATAATATGCCTCCGAAGTAAGCTACATGGGAAGATGAGTGATTCATGAAGAAACACCCTCAATTACAAGCTTCAAGGGCATATACCTTTGGAGAGGCAGGCTATGTTAGGGCCCTAACCCTCATTGATTATTATATTTTAGTTATAGTTAGGTTGGCCTAGAGTGGAGGATACATCATGCAACTTTCTCTTTTATTTATAATAAAGGAGATTCATTTGAATATGCATCTCATATCACTATAATAAAAAGGCCCTGTAGCGGAGATTATAGAGAAGGTTTTTAGCGTTACAAGATTGGTCAAATTTCTCAAAAAAGCCTCCACTACAACCTCTGCAAATGGTACCGGATGTTTTAGCGGAGGTCTTTAAGGAAATGTATTGTAACTAAAAAAACTCACCGGTCGAAGGCTTTTGTAGAGGTTTTTTTTTGGTGCGCTTAAGTCAAACAAATGCACCAATGTGAGCCAACACAAAATGCACCGGTGCATTTAAAAGGAACATAGGCATCGGTGCACACAAAAAATTGAAACCATTATATGCACCGGTGCTTGATAAGACACATAGCACCGGTGCGCACCAAAATTATTAAAAGAACGGGTGCTTTATAACATTATATGCACCGATGCATCATACCAACAATAGCACCGGTGCTTATGAACTTTCAAAATGTACCGGTGCAGTATACCGAAAATAACACCGGTGCTTACTAACTATTAAAAATGTACTGGTGCAAACTAACTATTACAAAGCATCGGTGCAAACTAACTATTACAAAGCAATGGTGCGATAATTGAAGTAAAACGAAGTGATAAAGTTGACTGAGACGTTGACTATGCTATATTTTTTTAATTTAATAGTGTGCTTAATATATAGTAGTGCACCGAGGTATAACATCACAAAAATCATCGGGGCATGCAACGAGTATTATGTTGCACCAAGCCCTTGGTGTTTTCAACGCACCGGTTCTAAATTATTTATAATGCACTGGTACTACATGGTCTCAAATGCACCGGTGCGATTGGAACGATCGAAAGCACCATAGATTATTTTATGTTTGGTGAGTAGTGACCACTGACATCGTATTGTAATATCCATATTTTATTTTTATTTTGGTTAATTCTAGTATTCATCATAAATTGAAATTTTTTTATAGTAGTATTCATTTGAATTTTAAT
>NWUY0300008126.1:18839-31949 GCA_004151065.3 Larix sibirica
CAGGACTCACACTGGATCCTTGGGGGGGACTTTATCATCATCACCAACCTCAACGAGAAGAGAGGTGGAATCCGCAGACTAGACAGGGACAGCCTGGCTTTCCAAACCTTTATTCGAGATCACTCTCTAGCTGACATCGAAACCAATAATGGCATCTTTACTTGGAACAACAGAAGGGGTGGCAGCACCCAGGTGGCTTCTCAGCTGGATTGCTTTCTCATCTCCGATTCTTTATTGAGAAATCATATTAACCTCTCCAGATCCATCCTACCCTTTGCTGGCTCGGATCACTGGCTGATCTGTCTGCACTTTGTCTAGGATGCGCCTGACTTACGTAGATCCTTCAGATTTGAACAATTTTGGCTATCCCATCTTGACCTAAAAGAAAAAATTAAATATTGGTGGCTTTTGTATCATGGGAGAGAAGGAACCCTCATGTACTGCTTCCAACAAAAACTTAAGTTCATCAAAAAGAAGCTTAAACAATGGAATAAAACCAAGTTCGGTAATATTCTGGAGGAAAAGCGCAAGTTGGAGCACGATCTTGAAGATATCCAATCCAGTGCCATTCAACAAGGCTACACTAAAAATCTCATTCAGCAGGAGTGGCACCTCCTACATCAACTGGATATTAGAAATCAACAGGAGGAACTCTTTGGAGGCAAAAATCCAAAGTTCAGTGGCTCAAAGATGGAGAAAGAAAAGCCAAATTCTTTCATAATACCATGATCCAACGTAGGAAAAACAACAGAATTACCAGACTAAAAACTAGCACCGGAGAAACCATTCTCAACAAGGATGACATTAAAGAAGAGCTCGTCCTCTTCTACAATGATCTTCTCCATGACAACACTCTGGACAGATCTCAAGCCTCTCAGCACATCCCCCGACTTATCACTGAGGAGCAGAATAACAATCTCATGAGCCCCATTTNGGGGGTCGCTCAAAACCTTCCTTCAGCCAACAAGTGGCTCGCCATACCCAGATCAGCACACCAGTCCTCCTTTTGGGATCCAATCTAAATTCTACTACCATAGGACAGCATGCAGGAAACATAGAACCCATTTCTGGAAAGGAAGGAGAGGGAAACACTGATCCGGGTGCCGCCGCTCAGAATTCTGCAACCTCGAATCAGGATGCACCACCAAAAACTACGGAGCTGATCAACAACAACAATGCCAGAAAATGCAAGCCAAAGGCATCTCATATTCCAAGGTATGAAGTTACGTCTACCCTAGTTAGCTAGCACATACAATATATGCATGACCATGCCATCATATGCAATTTCATTGGCATATGGCCTACAGAAAAGAATCTAACCTGGTGGATCACCAACACTTGGAAGCCAAGAGGGCAATGTGAGCTGAAGCTAGGATCCAAAGGATTTTTCACCGTTATTTTTCAAAATTTGGAGGACAAGAATTGAGTATTTCAGGGAGGACCATACTTTCTGCACTCCGTAGGATTGTACATTCGAGACTAGAAAGAAAAATTCAGTCCTGAAAAAAAAGACTTCAAAGTAGTGCCGGTCTGGCTCAGGCTCTACTCTTTGCCTCAAGAGTATTGGAACCTTGAAACCCTTGCTGGAATTGGCAACACCTTGGGATCCTTTGTCCAAGCCTCTGACGCTACCTTAGGAGATTGCTATACTTCCTATGCTCGAATCTGCATCTACATGGATATCTCAGCCGCTCTCCCAGAAGCTATCTGCCTTTCTTTCCAAGACAATGAATGGATCCAACCATTAGATTATAGACACATACCCTTCAGATGTAGAAAGTGTCATGAACACGACCATCTCTTCCAGGAATGTCCTCTGAACTCCAAACCCCGACCTCCTTCGAGCCAGAACAGAACAGATGAAGATGGTTTCACGAAAGCTACCCATCGTAAAAGAACCGGGAAGAAACCTCCTACCCCCAGCACCTCTACCAACCCTAAATTCCACAGCAGTTTATCTGTCCTATCCAAGAAAACCCCTGATATCCCTAAATCCTCCAAACCCATACCCTCGACAGGAGCAGAGGACCCTGCCATCAAAGATGCCTCGAAACATCAGACTGACTCACCGTCTGCCAATATTCTTCTAGAAGTTGAAGACATGGAAACTAGAGAACTGGATCTTGAAGCCATTCAAGAAGCATGGGCCAAGAATGACTTCCACAGTATTCCACAGAGCCAACTTGATCTATTCAAATAAGCCTATTAGTCACTTGCTCTCCAACAAATTTTTCCCTCTCTAGCGGAAACAACGGTTATCTCTTATGAACCTAACCAGCTTGGAGTCAGCATAATCCTAAAGCACAAAGACATTCCCAAAGGACAAAGCGTGCTCTCGAAGAAAGGAAGAAATCCCAACAGACAACTTCTTCGGGAGCTTGGAGAACATCTCATTGATTCATGAACAAGCAACAAGCTCACTACTATATTCCAACCGTTTAATTAATGGAGCTAAAACTTATTAGCTGGAACATAAGGGGAATCGGTAGCGATTCCAAAAGAAGAATGCTGAAAAACAAAATTCTTNACAAGACCAACTGGAACTTTCTCAAAGACACCCTCCTAGCCTTTGGTTTTTCTTTCCCCTGGGTTTGTTGGATCATTTCCCTTGTCTCCTCTGCCTTTTTTTCCATTCTGGTCAATGGTACTCCCTCCTCCACCTTTTACCCCTCGAGAGGCATTATATAGGGAGATCCCCTATCGCCCTACCTCTTTTTACTTCTTGCAGAGAGCCTAGGAAGAAGCATTAATTCAGCAATAAAAAATAATCAGCTATAGGGCATCAAAATCAACGGCCAAGGCAAAGCCCACTCGCATCTGCAATTCGTGGATGACACAATGTTGATGGGAAAATCCACTATAATGGAAGCCAGGGCCTATCGCAACATCCTTATTTCCTTCAACGCAGCCTCAGGTATGACCATTAATCATCTGAAGTCTCAAATCTTCTTTTTTAACACCCACGTGCAGACCCAAAATCGTATCACCAGACTACTGGGATTTTAGAAAGGCTCCCTTCCCTCCAAGTTCCTTGGCACCCCCCTGATAGCTTCTCCCATCAAACAATCATCTTGGAAATATTTGCTCAATGCCCTTGAACTCAAGCTCTCCTCCTGGACTTTCAAAGCCCTCAACTTCCCTAGCCACCTCATCCTTCTCAAGTCGGTTCTGCAGGCCATGCCCCTCTACCTCTTATCAGTTATGGCGGCTCCTAAGTTCATCCTGAAGTTTATTTGCAATCTTTAGATAAATTTCCTATGTGGAGGCTCCACCCAGCAAAGAAAATGGGCCTTAGTTTCCTGGGACAAACTCTGCACTCCTAAGAAGGATGGTGGACTCGGCCTTCGCGACCTGTGCACCCTCAATAAAGTGCTCTGCGCCAAGCTGCTCTGGAGATGCTGCACTGAAAACTCCACCCCTTGGACTCACATATGGATGCAAAAATATGTAGACAACCTTAATCACCATGAACTCATTCAGCAAGATTCTCTCCCAAATGGATCTCTTACTTGGAATTCACCCTGGGCGCAAAGAGAGCTCATCTGCAAGCACAGTTTTTGGGAAGTTAGAAATGGAAATAGAGCCCTGTTTTGGGAAGACGCTTGGAGCCAGTTACCTCCTCTCATTCTTCTCCCAGGAACCGAGGATCTCCACACTCAAACCCAACATAGAGGAATGCTCCTCACTGTTGACTACTGGGATCCCCACACCAACGACGACACTTGGAGAACTTGGATGGCGCAAGAGTGATGGATGGGTGATTTCAGCAGAGAAGAAGGAAAAAAAATTTGGACCACGCTTAGCTCCAGGAAAATTCTCTTCTCCAACGAACCTGACAAGCTCCGCTGGGGCCATCAGCATAATGGTTTTTTCACTATCAGGGAATCCTATCAGCTTTCTCATCCTGGTCCCCCACCTCCAAAGGATCTTATTTGGAAGAAGATCTGGGACGCGCACCTATGGCTGGAAATCAAAACCTTCCTTTGGCTGGTTGCAAAAAAGAAAATTCTCACCTAGGATGAACTCATCAAGAAAGGATTCGACGGACCTTCTCTTTGTGTTCTTTGTACCCAGCATGCAGAAGACCAGGAGCATCTTCTTAATGGCTACAACTATGCCTCAGCAATCTGGGAGTGGGGATCTTCCATCTTTCGGCGCTCAGACCATGTCAACGGTGATATCAAAGACACTATTCGAAATTGGTCCACTGATCCATTCGCGAATCCTATTCTCAATCGCACATGGATTCTCTTCCCAGGCCTCGCAATTTGGAACCTTTGGAAAGAAAGTAAAATGAGAATCCTTCTCAACTGCTCTCTCCTGGAAACCTGTCTCATCCCACACATTCACGAGAACCTCCAAGAAACCGTGAGGCTGACCACCTGGACCACTGCTGATCTCTCTTTCCATCCACACGAAAGCTGCATCTTATTCAATTGGAACTTCCATCTTCATCCTTCCCTCCCTCCCTCTCCCCGCTCCTCTCCCTCCATCTGCATCCCCTCCGCTTGGTCCCCTACACTGCTCACTCCTTTAAAACTCAACTTTGATGGATCTTCCAAAGGAAATCTAGGATTAGTAGGTATTGGATCAAAATTGCTCGCAGAGAAGGTTGGACTGCTCTCACCATTGAAGGTGATTCTCAGATCATCATTAATACTTCCAATAGACTCCATTGTGGCACAGCCATTTCCAAACTCTCCAAGCAATGGCGGCTCGAATGGTTAAAAGAGAAGCTATGAGATAGCATAAAGCATTTCCAGGTTCTCAACACTAGCCATGTTAGCTGCACGGCCAACAAACTAGATGACCACCTTGCCAATAATGGTGCCGACACCTTCAAGGACAAAATTGATTCCAGCTGGCTCACCTTTAGGGCACAACCACTCAAGAATCAGCTCACTAACATTGTTGGTCAGGACCTTTCCCCCCCAAAATAGGTGCATCATGACACTGCCACCACCACAATGAGCTCCACATGCAGTTGCCACCTCACTGATAGCACGATGACAGGTAATGCTCCCAACAGTGGCCACGCGCCTGCCAGCATGCATACCAAAGCCGTAGCTTATGCACCTCCCCACGTGCTCGCCCATATGCCTCGCAGTGCCACCTCTGATCCCTCAGCTTTCCACGTGCCCCACGATGTAGTATAACTTCTCCACCAACTCGACTATCTAGAGCTTTGTTTCTCTCCAATGGCTTGACACTTCCTGCGTGTACGAGGTCCTGTCCTCTACTCCTTATCTTCCTCGAGCTCCAACATTGATGACTCCCACGCCACAGATTGATGGGATCCGTACTTCTCTGCTCATGAATTATAATGGCTCTCAGGTAGTTAAACACTTCACCCAGACCCTCCCCAGAAACTCAGATGCTTGTCTGAGAGCTTTACTGCGTAAGGGTTCCACTACGGAGGTATATTTTCTCAATGTGTCCATTTCCTACTACATCTCTGAGCCTTATCCTTCCAGCTCCCTAACTCTCCTGCTTCCTTATTACCCGTTACTTTGGCTCGCTACTGAGACCTTCGAGTCTTGCTACCTCAACTGCTCGGAGGGTCGGCTCCTCTACTTCCATCTATGTTTCGAGCTCGCTGCCACCATGCCGCCCAAGAAGCAAGCCCGCACTCACCAGGCCACTAGGAAGGCCAACGCTCAGCCGCAAAGCTCCTCCACCTCTTTGCTTTTTAGATTCATGAAGGGGGTGGTGGACAAGGCTTATAAGTACCATAAGGAAATCCCTATTCAAGCGCAAGATGAGATTACTGATGTTGAAGATGATGCTAGAGTCTCTCAGTGTTGCTTAACTGATGATGAAATCAGGGAGTAATTTGAGGCCCTCATCCCCGACCCCGGCAATAGTAGAGTCCGTGCTACTCTCTATCAAAAAACCTTGGACCTGCACTGGACTCATAAGCAAGTTCTGGATAATGCGCTCACTAACCGGAATGAAGCGCAGGTAGAGATCCTGATGCAGCTTGACGAGCTGTAAGATATAATGAAGCAACTCATGTACAACCAGCAGCAATTCGCACGACGGTTGGGGATCACGCTTGTTAAAGACCTGACCACTCAACTTGAGCAGAAGGACTACACCAGTTTCTAGGTCTCACCGACCATCCTGGTTTTTTGGTTTTTTACCAGCTTTTTTTACTATTCTGTTATTTCCTTTTTTTACTATTTTGTTAACTATGAATATTGTTTTAAAGATGATTGTCCTAAGAAACATAGCCAGTATTTTTTTGAGGTCTATTTTCTCTAACATGAGAGGACATGGGAATTCTGAAACTCTGTATATTTTGATTCTACTAATATAAGGAACTACTGCTAGCTTATAAAAAAAAATGATTGCATGTTTAGTATGCACAATTGAATTGACTTAGTTAAATAGTTTTGCTCCTGTAGGATAGGGCTTAGATAGGTTTATTAACTTAATTAGTTAACATCTAATCTTGCATTTTGCATTCTCTAGCTATTAGATTTACAACTATAGGTTGTATATTTTCATGATCATTCTGGAGCTAACTTCTTTTTGAAATCTTATCTATGTTTACTAGGATTTGAGCAAGCAAGTGTTAAGTTCTTTTTTGTCATATCATTTGCCACATCTTTAGTTTATTTCTTTTATACAAATTTCAAGTCATTCTTGGGACTTTCCAAGAAACATTTTTGTGGATTTGTACATTTTGTTTACATAGTTATTTTGTATATATTTAGTTAAGTTAGTTTTATGTTTAGTTAATTTAAGACATATTAGAATCTAATTGGCCAATGGAGCCATTAAACCCGTTGGGCACAACATTTCCAAATGACTAGGGGTTTATAAATACACTCGGCTCGGGTTGTGTCCCCCTTGTTGGTGAGCATGTCAAATATGCCCGTCAACAAATGGCACTAGAAGGAGGGCCAACTAATACTTAAAGTCTTTTGAGCTTGTTTTAATTTGATTTATTCATAATGGCTTCGGCCCAAAAAAAATTATGGAAATTTTTTTCTAGGAAAATTAGTTTTGATGTTCCAATAAAGGTAGTTAATTTATTGATAGAAGCAAAATTCGATGGTGAGGGAGGCCGGTCTCCTAATACCAAAAAATGTCTTTGCTTCTTTTCTATAAATTATGTTTCCCTTTGGTAATTGTGCTTCGATAAGAAATGGAATAGGGAGGCATTTCCTACGGTAGATTGATCAAACTTTCTATGGAGCAATGGGGCCGGAGTTTGTAAAATATTATTTTTTTGTTTGCATCTATATGAATGTCTTATGTAGCTATAATAAACTAGACTTTCTCTTTTGTTCATCATTGTTCCAGCAAAGTTTGGGTAATGATTGTTCGCAGAAATATAAGTTTTCCTTGTAAATATCTATGATTGTGCATGTTTAATTTTGCAATGAACTTTTAAATTGTGTAAATAGGTAATGATTAAAAAGGGGAATGTCTTTCTCTATTTTGATGAGTGCATGTTTAGGATCAAGAACTGAATTGACTTAGTTAAATCATTTTGCTCCTGCGGGATAGGGCTTAGATAGGTTTATTAGCTTAATTAGTTAACATCTAATCTTGCATTTTGCATTATGTAGCTGTTAGATATGCAGCTATAGGTTGCATATTTTCATGAGCATTCTAGAGCTAACTTCTTTCTGAAATCTTATGTATGTCTACTAAGATTTGAGCAAGCAAGTTTTAAGTTCCTTTTCTATTCATATCATTTTCCATATCTTTAGTTTATTTCTTTTATAAAAATTTCAAGTCATTCTTGGGACTTTCCAAGAAACATTTTTGTAGATTTGTACATTCTGTTTATATAGTTATTTTGCATTTATTTAGTTGAGTTAGTTTCATGTTTAGTTAGTTTAGGATATATTAGAATCTAATTGGCCAACAGAGCCATTAAACCCGTTGGGCACAACCATTCCAAATGAGTAGGGGTCTCTAAATACACTCGGCTTGAGTTGTTTCCCCCTTGTTGGTGAGCATGTCAACTATTTCCGTTAACAAATGGCACTAGAATGAGGGCGGTCTCCTAAGATCCGAAAATGACTTTGCTTCTTTTTTGTAAATTATGTTTCCCTTTGGTAACTATGCTTCAATAAGAGAATGGAATAGGGAGGCGTTGCCTACAATAGATTGATCAAAATTTCTACGGAGAGATGAGGCCGAAGTTTGTAAAATATTTTTTTTTAGCATCTGTATGAAGGTCTTTTATAGCTGTAATAAACCAAACTTTCTCTTATGTTCAACATTGTTCCAATGGAGTTTGGGTAAACCTAGACTGTGTTTCCAGGTGTTTTATTCAAGTTCTTTTACAATTGTAATCCTTATAACTGTGGTTTGAAAGATTACGATTAACATTTTGTCTGATCTATCTAATGTACATTAGTTCAACTTCGCAGAATTAAAAGTTTTATTTTAAATATCTATGATTGTGTCTCTTTAGTTTTGCAATTAACTTTTAAATTGTCTAAATGGGTAATGATTAATTAGGGGAGTGTCTTCGTCGATTTTGATGATTGCATGTTTAGGATGCACAATTGAATTGACTTAGTTAAATCATTTTGCTCCTGCAGGATAGAGCTTATATAGGTTTATCAACTTAATTAGTTAACATCTAATATTGCATTTTGCATTATGTAGTTGTTAGATTTGTAGCTGCATATTTTCAAGAGCTTTCTGGATCTAATTTTTTTGTAAAATCTTATGTATGTATACTAGGATTTGAGCAAGCATGTTTTAAGTTCTTTTTCTATTCATATCCTTTGCCACATCTTTAGTTTATTTCTTTTATAAAAATTTCAAGTCATCCTTGGGACTTTCCAAGAATTTTTTTTGTAGATTTGTACATTATGTTTATATAGTTATTTTGTATATATTTAGTTAAGTTAGGTTTTTGTTTAATAGTTATTTTAGAACATATTAGAATCTAATTGGCCAACAAAGCCAAGTAAAATTGTTGGCAACAACCATTCCCAATGACTAGGGGTTGCTAAATACCCCTGGCTCGAGTTGTTTCCCTCTTGTTGGTGAGCATGTCAAATATGCCCGTCAACATGATGAAAAGATTTTAGTTGTCATGATTATCCTCCACAAGACCCTTGGACCAAGAAGTATCATTTTTTAAGGAACGAAAAAATCTAGAGGAGAGTGATATGCAAAACGACCCTCTTAAGGAACTCAACCTGGGGAAAGCTAATGACTTTGATTTACAAAGTGTATGTTCTTTCGTAGATTCACATGAACAAATTTTTACCATAACAGTTTATGAACTAAATGAAAAAACATGTGAGGAAGTCCAAGGATTAATATATACATTAGGTTTTTTTTATACAGTAGAATATGATTTGGAAGTAAACTATCCAAATAACCTCTTTGAAAGGGTAGAAGGAAGTAATCAAAATATTTCTATAGTTAGAATTTTGGAGATCCTTGATTTTCAGACGACATGACTTGCTAAAACTATAACGATGAATGATCTAACTATGGAAAATATGGATGTTGATTATGTATATTTTCCTGCTAAAGAAAACACGAAACGAAATCTTGTAAGCTTGATTGATAATTAATTATTGAATCAGAATTTGATTGTTGTTTCCCTTGAACATGCAAATTTTGAAGGAAATTTATTAAGTGATGATAGGGAAGCCTTCAATGTTTTATCCTTTGGAAACTTGTACTCCTTGTATTCAAATTTATTTGCAAATCTTAACACTGAAAGAGAGATTCAAAATTTGAATGTCATAAATCAGTGAAGGGGAAGATGCATGAATTTATGTTGTTCAATTTAAGAGTGACAACTTGAGGAAAAGAGTTTGTTCATGAAGGTTTTCAATGAAACTAAGACTAACAATGATTTGGTTTATGGTCTGAAATAGGATAAGGTTATTTATGATAGTCCACTATGTCATGATGTTGATGACATGTTTGATATTGAAAAGTTCCAGGTTCAAGATCATGTTGATGAGTTTGATGAGGCACTTCATCATCTGATGATGGTTATGTCAGGTCCCCATACCACTACTTCACGCTATGAATATGATGACAAGGCAGTCTCCATGACAACTAATTCTATATTTTCATCTTATGATCNATTTTTACCATAACAGTTTATGAACTAAATGAAAAAACATGTGAGGAAGTCCAAGGATTAATAGATACATTAGGTTTTTTTTATATAGTAGAATATGATTTGGAAGTAAACTATCCCAATAACCTCTTTGAAAGGGTAGAAGGAACTAATCAAAATATTTCTACAGTTAGAATTTTGGAGATCCTTGATTTTCAAACGACATGACTTGCTAAAACTATAACGATGAATGATCTAACTATGGAAAATGTGGATGTTGATTATGTATATTTTCCTACTAAAGAAAACATGAAACGAAATCTTGTAAGCTTGATTGATAATTAATTATTGAATCAGAATTTGATTGTTGTTTCCCTTGAACATGCAAATTTTGAAGGAAATTTATTAAGTGATGATAGGGAAGCCTTCAATGTTTTATCCTTTGGAAACTTGTACTCCTTGTATTCAAATTTATTTGCAAATCTTAACACTGAAAGAGAGATTCAAAATTTGAATGTCATAAATCAGTGAAGGGGAAGATGCATGAATTTATGTTGTTCAATTTAAGAGTGACAACTTGAGGAAAAGAGTTTGTTCATGAAGGTTTTCAATGAAACTAAGACTAACAATGATTTGGTTTATGGTCTGAAATAGGATAAGGTTATTTATGATAGTCCATTGTGTCATGATGTTGATGACATGTTTGATATTGAAAAGTTCCCGGTTCAAGAAGATCATGTTGATGAGTTTGATGAGGCACTTCATCATCTGATGACGGTTATGTCAGGTCCCCATACCACTACTTCATGCTATGAATATGATGACAAGGCAGTCTCCATGACAACTAATTCTATATTTTCATCTTATGATCCTAATGGGGTATGTTGTTCATCTGCAACACTTTCACGAGAATCAAGTACATTCTCTTATGGTTTTCATGACATTATTGAGACTTGGTTGGAGTCGTTATTCCATCAAAATTTTCCACGGCATAGCACATACAATATTCTTTTTGTTGTGAATAGATTTCAATCTAGTAAAAAAAAATTCAACCATTGATTACACAATGCATCAGTCCTATAAGCCCACACATGACTATGATATTTATGTGCAACTGAAATTCTTTCGATGGCTACACTTTATGATTTCATGTAGTTTTGTTGCACCAGTGTAAGTTAAGTGTAGTATAGGATTTATTTTCTTCTCAATTTTAGAATAAGAGTTTAGCTATTTTGATTTTGAATAAAGACATTATATAGTCATTTGATTTTTGTTTGTGTTAACTTAGTTTTCCCCACACACTGTTATTTTGTTCCTTTAGAGATTTTGCGATAAGGGATGATATCTTTCTTTAATTTGTTTTTTAACTTGGTTTGGATTAAACTGAGCATTTTGAAATAAGTCATGTGCAAGAAATGCTCTCAAATTGATGCATCTAAGGTATTAATGAGAAATGAGCATGACAGATATGTTTTTTTTAGAGAAACTACTTAAAAAATTAACTAAGGCAGAAAATGCTCGGCACAGAGGAAGTGTGTTTTTCATGGCAAAACCCTCCATGTTTAAGTGTGACACATTCAACTCGGCACAATTTTCATGGCATAACCCTCAACTCTTGATAATAATTGTGAAAATCACACCGATGTATCGTATGGATTCTCTTACGTGCATCGATGTGCCACCGTTTGAGAGAGGATCAAGTGATAATGCGCTTCCAGACTCGGCGATTCCGTTATATATCTTTTGTCGACATATTGGCATGGTGTTTAGAGTGAACCGCCGACATATCAGTGCTATTTTTAGTAGATACCACTGCAAAGAAGAACCAAGAATGTAGAAAAATATCGCAACAACAACGAGATGCAAGATAAAAGGTAACAACAAAATTGAGAGATGGAAGACCGTCGAAAAGATACATTGCAAAGTGTCGATACTATCAAGGATATAGGTTTTAAGGCACCGATGGAAGAAAAGGATAATTGCTTCATTGAAAGTTAAATCACCAATGAGCGATCGCTGAGTGTAGGGCCAAGATACTTTCATGATGAGTTTTAATGGGTTATTGGCTCATTGCATGGATTTCAATGGAGTCTATGTTCATCACAACATGGAGGCATAAATTCATCGATACACATGGATGAAAATAGTTATAAGATTTGGCATCCCATGGATCATTGACTAAAAAGCTTGACCATATAAGTTGAACTGCAATAAAGGGAAAGAAGCTTTGTCAATGCATGCAATAATACAAAGAATCCTATTGAGAGGAAAGAAGTTCAATCTTTTTTTGCTAAAGCCTTAAATTTGCGAAATTGGTAAGATGCACGATTGGGATTGAAGTATCGATATGAGTATAACTATCTTGTCAAATCAAACAGTAGGTTATGTGTAATGTTGCATGTGGAATGGTATGGACAAATTTTAATTTCTTAGGTTGTAAGGTCACATATTCATAACTTTGTCTATCATTATGTCTTGTCAATATTTTCTATTGTCCTAGAAGAAATTACGAATGACATTTCTCAAACCTAGTGCATATCATTTGAAAGGCATTTTTCTTGAGACTAGAATGAATAATTGGGTTTGGAATGTTTCATCGACTGATAAGATAAATTTTCTGGAAGGAAATTTATTATCCATGCACATTGATTGAAAGGTAAGAACAACATGAGTTTAGTTGAATGAATTTTTAGGTTTCTCTTATAATAGCACCACCCTCATTATTTACGTTTGTTTGGACATGTATCTATTGGATGGATATTCGACTACTGATGAAAAACTAAACATGAATCTTCGTTGGCATGATCAACACATAAGGAAGTAATCAATAACATTTCGTTTAGAAGTCTAACCCTAATAGTATATCATTTTCTTCATAATTTCACAGGTTTGAGTAATCTTTTTTTTTGCTCGAATCTCCCTGGCTTATGGGAGTGGCATGTAGTCTAAGAAACCATGACCCAGGGGCATCTAAGCCATCAAAATCACCCCTAGGGATCGCACCCAGCTTGGACCACACCAACCTCAACTTGACTGGATTTTTGGGTGTC
>NWUY0300008127.1:28268-44607 GCA_004151065.3 Larix sibirica
CTTGGAATCCCACAATCATTGTTGTCTGCTCAATGTCTCGTTCAATAGGACATTTTCTAGATAGATATGTCATTTTATTCACATACCTGCTACTATCCTATAATCAAAATCCAGTCCTGCTACTGCACCGTTGCCTCTGTAAATAACTGGAAGAGTGAGTGGCACCAATAACAGGCCTTCCATGTTTCACGGGCTTTTATGAAATTGAAAATCTGCTAAGTAATTTCCAATCATCTCTAGCTTGATTTCAACCTGATTGCAGGTCTTTCCATTG
Source organism: Larix sibirica (assembly GCA_004151065.3). Lineage (NCBI taxonomy): Eukaryota > Viridiplantae > Streptophyta > Pinopsida > Pinales > Pinaceae > Larix > Larix sibirica. Next base: position 28,543 of record NWUY0300008127.1, read on the forward strand.
TAAACACCAATGGCACTTCCAATAATTTCATGACAGAGGTAACACCAACACACTTGGAAAGGGAGCGTGGCAGAGACCAAAGCGCTGGAAATGCTTGGAAGGACCTGGAAGAGCTGGGAAAAAGGCTATTGCATAGGCCGAGAGGGAGAAACAAATTGAAAAAAAAATGCAACCATGATCATACAATATTTACACATGGCAATGGAAAACACATAGGTAACGCTGAATCCACGAATTTGGCAGTGGTGAAAGATAAGGGTGTTGCACCACAATGGTTGGACATGATAGAGGACAAACTCTGCATTTGAGGGAGCCATTGATAGCAAATGAAGCCCTAACAAATATTGGAAGTGATTTAAAAGAGAGAAGTTAGGAAACAGTAACAGAGGGGTCATTTCATGAGCAGAAGTTAGACCGTTGAGGAGGAATGAAGAGTGGCACGCCATTAATGGAGAACGTTATAGTGACACAGTCAACGCATCACGAGAAGAGCAGGCAAGGCACCTTCAGCCCTTGGAACCTTCGACAAGCATGGGTAAGGAAAAGTTTGCAAATATAATCAGAGGTCATGACTATAAGTGCATCGAGACCGACTCCGCAGTAGGAAAACTTATTAAATTTCCTCTTCTTGGGATGGATGGTGGCCATATCTACATCTAAGTTAAGTTTGCCATGGCTGGAACAGTATTGAAAGACCTTCTCACTGCCAATAAATAAACGCCCCGGCTGGTTCTCTTTAGATCTTCATCATCATGCCGCTTATCAACAGGGGCACTGCTGCTATTTCAGAAATCTTCAAATCTACGTCACTTCTTGTACACTGGTTGCTTATGGTACTAGCTCTAATACATCTTAGATTTTGATAATATAAATCAATTGTATGCAGTGGAAACAAACGTGGATCATAGAAAGAATAACCATGCACAAGAACAAGAAGGGAAACCTTTTTCAAGGAAAGAAAACTCAACAAATTTCTTTAATCAGAAAAACAATCCAAGATCCAAAATACATCGGATATAAATAAAAGATAAAACCTCAAAAAAGTGTTTTACTGTCCTTGTCTTCTTTTTCTTGCACTTGTGCATAATAACAACTTATTTTAGCAAAAATTGGATGCCAAAATAAGTAACAAGTCACTTCTATTTATACTTGTTTGATGGTTAACCCTTCCATATTTCTTGAAACCAACTTGCACATTTAACATAAAATAATAATATTTCTTTGGGCCAACTTGAGGACGAGACCTCCCAATGCTACAAACACCAACATTGGGAGATTTTCAATTTGAGTAAAGGAATCAATTTGGTTTGTAGGTGAAACACCACTAGTTGTGTCCTTTGGCATTAAACTTACATAAAATATATTTCCTTTTCAATTGCTTGAGAATGAAATGATTTCTTTTGGCTTATGTTAAGGGTTTGATAATGATTTCTTTTGGCTTATGTTAACGGTTTGGGTTATCAGTGTTAAGATTTTGGATTTGGCATTTGGATTTTATGCAATGATGAGTGACTCCTCAATGCCTATAAGGTCAAGATATGATATATGGTTTGAATTCACAAGCATAATGTTAGCAATGTTGTATAATGTATATGCTTCCTTAACCTTGTAGACAACTAAATTTGATTTTGTGATATCAGACAACTAACTACACGATATGGGCACTTTTATGAAGTATTTTATAGGGAGAATTTGGTTTTCAATATATGATAAATCAATTCCATTATTTCCTACTAGTGAAATTAGATCCACTTGAAAACATGAGGAGACTGTTGATATCTTTAGGTATGTAGGAAGTATGTAAGCCATTGAGTGGTAGGCCATTGAACCATCATAGCACCCTATTGTAGACTTATCATAACTTTGAATAAGGCCATTAAACAACACTAAGAGTGCAAATAAGCACCATAATGTTGATTTATTGGGCACGCCCATTACTCCCTTGTGATAAGTGAATGGGTTTTTTTTGTGGATAGTAGAAGAGTTACTATAGTAGTATTGCAACAACAATAATGGTGAAAAACACCCCTTTATGTATAGTGATTAAATTAATCAAGTTTTTATAATGTCATGAAGTTTTGTCATAATATTGTATGGGAATGAGTGAAAGACAAATAATCAACAATCTGAGGAATGATGCAACTATGTAATTGTTGGCTAATGTAGATAAGCATTTGGTGTATGCGTAATGATGCAACTCTTCGAGGTGATTTAGTTGACAAAGATATTGCATTTTCATAGCAGCGTCATGATTGTTGTTCTCAATATTGGGGTACATCCTATTTTTTCCAAGATAGTTTTGCAAAACCTTTTAGAACAAACATAACATATTGTTCCAATATGACTTTTACTTCTTCATCAATCTTTGGCAAGATAGTTTGAATNAAGGAGGAATAACAATAATATAATAGACAAATACATTTAGAATATCTTTCGCAGTTACATTTATTTAACAGATTCCCCCAACTGCAGTGAAACCTTTTACACGTGAATGGATAAAAGAAGGTCCCTTGATAATACCTCCAGACAAGATACCACTTTCTCCCAACTCGTATCTTAGGCAGACAATAGAAGGCAAGACCTTTTCCATCCCCACTAGAGGCACCAACCCTGATGCATCAAAAAGTGAAGGCATGTTTTCAACTGCCACGAGTATGCTTCCATCCGTCGAATGTTCTACCACCTTGCGTGTTGCTTACACGCCACCCTCACCTCCACCCGAGGCCACAGATGTCTCAGTCACCTTCTTACCACTTTGCTTCCAGAGATCCACAAAATTTTCCATCTGAATGCATGAGAGATCAAAGCCCTCCATAAGACTTATAATCTCAGGCAATTTCTTGGCCTTTGAATTTTGCTCTATAGAAAGAACTTCGTCCCTAATAATCTTGACCAATGGAACCTCCTTCGACACCAGGGAACAGGAAATCTCTACATCAACCACTGCTTTTAGGTACTGAGAATTGCTTTCGTCCCCACCCAAGATCTCTTTCTGCTTCTATATTTTCTTGACGTAGTGTAAATTACAATCCCTCACAACATGCCCATAAATATGGCACCATGCACATCTAAATGGAACATTAATGTAGTCTAATGGTTGGGAGAATATGTTCTCACCTATGACCAGGTCTATTGATTCAAATAAACCATGCCTCACATCCCGCTTTAATGAGGATTTTGGCAACATATCTCCTCTGAGAATTGAACAAGTTTGCATCTACCACAATGGATTTGACAATAGCATCCCCGGTAGCCTTGAAACCTTCGTTTGACCATAATTCCAGGGGTAAGAATGGAAGTTTAGCCTAGACAGGGAAAGAAGAAAAATAATCCTTTCTGGGATCGAATAATGGGTATAGAGCTTGAGAGCTAGCGGGCATTTCCCGAATAACTAGACTCGGTGCAAAATTGCTTCAATGTCTGCCACCGCCTTAAACTCGAACCCCAGCTAACCTCGTGGAAGGCCAAACACTTTTGGTAATGAATTTACCACCGAGCTCCAAGACTCTTTGACCCATTTCTTAATTTAATCCTCCAAAAACTGCCTCCCATAGAGCCTCCCAATCAACACTCTAGTTGAGAATTTAAGGATCTACATCACCTAGATATCCCTTCCCACTACTAGATCCTTACAAGCTCCTTTTTACTTTAGAACTTTCTTTCTTCCCCTTACCACCGACTCATATATGCGAGATGCAGTGCGCCCAACATACCTTCCAAAGAAACCTTCCAGCTATGACCTCTGCAATATATTCCCTATAAATATGCCACCCTTAGGGTCCTCCACTAAGTTGAATCCTCACAACAGACCACCCCCACACCAACTTGGCTATCATGCAATGACGAAAAGGGAAAGTGGGAAGTACTGTGACCTAGATTCCCAAATCGAGAACTCATACCTACCACTTCATTAACCTCGTTATCTGAATGTCTATCCCACTTCTTCGAATGAGGTGAAACATTCAACCCCGTTGCAAATGTGGAGGCCATACCGTGCACATCCTTCCTTGACAGGTTGGAGCCCACCTCTGGACCACCATCCCAAGACCTAAAATGATACCTCTTTGGGGGTTCCAGTGATGACGAAAAATTTGTGACCTCAGCAGAGGTACAGTCTCCCACATGCACGAGTTGATCCGGTATAGAACGAAATCTGTGAAAAGGACTAGTATCTGAAACCCAACGACTTCCTATTAGCCGCAATAAAACCCCAGCTATTCCCTTCATGCCCGCTGCTCCATCTCAATGGATAACCATTCACCCCGCCAGAACCCTGCCACGAAATAATTTCATGATCCAATGAAAAAAAATGTTGGTTTCTTGGAAAGAATCATTAGAATAGTCAACTAGGGTGCCAAAAACTTCTTCTGTCTGAACCAGGCCCTAAGGCCCAAGCCCTCGACTCCAGATTCAAACCTTAATCACTATCAAACCCTAATCCTTTTCTAATTCTCATGTCTCCCATCTTGATTTAGTGGAGACCACACATAGGTTTCAATCTATCTATGGTCAAGTGGATAGTTGGGTAGATGACATCCTCCTCATTTGTTTTCTAAGTGAATGGGTCAGGCTTTGGATTCTTGTGACCTACTAGGGGCCTCTAACAAGGGTGTTCATTGTTACCTTACCTATTCTTATTGGTTGTGGAGGGTTTAGGTGGGACTATAATGCATGCAAGAATGCCATGAGGACATCTAATATAAAACTCATGTAATTACCCCACAATGGTAGCAATAATAAAAAAAATTGTGAGACCCATAACTATTAACTTGTGTAACATGTGCTTGAACTTAAGAAAATAATTAAATACTTCAAAATTTCATATTCACATACCCATTTTTAGAATGTTGTAGAAGATCCTCTCTTGATGATTATTTGTCTCCAAGCTTGCTCCAAGTCTCCTTGCCAAATATATGATGATCTTACTACATGACCACCCTACCAACTCCCAATGGGTACTCTTCTTCCCTAGGGACCCCTGAGCTGCATCAGGTTGTATGAAATAGTATAACTAGCATGTAGATTGTGTGGCTCCTCTAGATCATGTGAGGTCCCCACCTCCAAGTACAACACAAATATTCAAACCAAACTCAACACTAACTCACTATGCAAAATTCTCAATATTAGAACAACCATAGCTTCAGGATGCCAAAGGGTGAGTTGATCTCAATCCCAATCCTCCATCCTTTTATATCCTTTGAGGTTCATGCCACTTGCCATTCTCATGCAAAAATGATAATTATTTTTTACTAATTGCATATTATTCATCAGTACATGTCTCATCCTTTTGCACATGTATTTCCTTTTTTCTTTAAATTAAAAAGATAATATCCCTCACTTAGAATATTCTTTCCTAAGGTTGCACAAATAATTATTATTTTTCAATTTAAATTTAAATTACATGCAATTAATTTCACTCACATGACTCAAGTATTCAATCTCCTAAATTTACTCCTTAATGTTTCCTAGGTACCTCAATCTTGTCCTTGATTTATGGATAAACTCAAGTAACTAATTTTTACTCCTTAATGTTTCCTAGGTACCTCAATCTTCTCCTTGATTTATGGATAAACTCAAGTAACTAGTTTAACTTTTAATTTATTCATTTGAATCAATTCCATGCACATTCCTTCTCCACATAAATTCTCTAATGAATTTAAGATTATTGAATTAACAAGTATCAATTTATCCAATTCCACTTAATTTATTTCTCAACATTGCTTACTCATTAAAGATAACCCTTTATATTTCCTCATTGAGTGGGTGCACATGAATTGCTATTTTCTATTATAATAAATATAATTCTCCTTATATTTTACTTGCACCCTTTCTAAATGCATTTCCATTTTCAATTATAAATTTAAATTGTATTTCTCTTTTCACAAAAATACGCATAAGCCTATATGATCAATCAAATCACTCATGCAAGTTCATTTTATTTTTCATGTTGGAACAAAATATATATGAAAAGGGATATCTTTCTCTCAAATTATGCACAAGTGCAACAATGATACCAAGGGTGACATGCCCATACATGGCCTTCAATTATCTATTGTTTTTTTAATTGTGGGGAATGGTGTCATGGATGAGAATTAAAACTAACCCAACTCATTCACCATTGGTGAGAGACTAACGACCACTAAGGAATAAGGGTTGACACCTTACTGCGCGCGCCTCAGTAAATCCTCATGAGTGACTGAATCTATGGCTTACCCTCACAACAAGGTGTAACCTATAAAGAAAAACTAGAATTTGTTTTCAAACCCATTACATGGGACAAGTGCTAGTAGGCAGGAATTGGAAACGTATACCTCCTCCTCCTAAATGGTAGTCATACCACAACTCTTCATACCACCCTTTTCCCATGTGCAAGCTTATTTGGCCATCTTTCTCTATCTTTGTACACATATAAAGAAAACACGTCAAATATTTCTATCTAATAATCATATATAAATAATAATAAATAATATATACCTTGAAACCATCATTATCCTGACCTCATAATGGGTATACATTTCTTGACTCCATCCCGAGTCCATATGCACCTATGGTCCTTCTTGTTACACTCGACAAATCATCAGTACATGCCATCCATTTTATATATCAATGAGTCTTATTTCTGAATAAAGGTCAATTTAATTGTAATCCATATAAATGATCATATATCATAGTCATATGCAACATATCCATGTTATCGAAGAGTTCTCAAAACATAAATCATGAAGAAGTAGCATTGTACTATATTATGGTATCCAAGGTATCGTAAATGTAAATATTAGTATTGACCATAAGTTTATAACAACAGTTATATTCAAAAGATATTAACCATAACATCATACATGGTCATATAGCTTTCTCTCCTATCTATTTTGAATGGTTTCAGACAATTACGATGGCTATATATGTATAGTCATAGATGGGGAATTACAAAGTGGGTGTTGAATTTGGTCTCAAGATATCTGTTTCATGGGTTTATAACTATGGGTTTCTCTACATTTTTGTTATTGCTACATTTATTGAGGAATCAAATGATTTTATAGATAGAGTTCCTCTTATTATTCTAAATCTATCTATGTTTATACACTACCAATTCATTTATTACTCTATCAAGCGATGCATAGAAATCATCCGTCAACTATTGATGAGCTCATTTATTCATTATTATGTCATAAATAATGTTTTTATTGTGGATTTTATGTCCATGGATTTCATAGTTTCCTGATAGTTTTTGTGCTTGCGTTGTCAGTTTGCACTAGATGACCATGGATGCATCCCTTTCCATCCACCCTTCTATAGTGTTTATCATCAATCTCCTCTTCCTCAAAGTTTCTTGGTTATACCTTTGTTGAACATATCATTGTGGTAACCAAGCTACCTCTACTTCATATGCTTTGAGCTAGAAAATTCTTACAACTATGGTTTTGTTTGTAGGACCATAAGCCTCTGCAGAGAGCCACCCGATTTACAATTTAAACCAGGCTTACAAGTATGGAAGGTAATTTAACCCTCAAACTATACCAACCAATACATATCATTCTATAGTAGTTTAGTAGAATATGGGATACTTTTCATGCTGCTATTCCTCTAAGGAAGATATGATTTTGAGGCCTTCAATGATGCCAAAAAATCTTACAATAAGTCCATGACTTCACCTACCCATCGACCCTCCAAAGATACCTCTATGAGTACTCGATATCATTCTAACTATTTAAATCTATTAATGTCGAGGTAAATTTTGTCAAAAGTAATTGATTTTGTGTAAATATATTATCCCTTTTGAAATATATTTTCTAATTTAGGGAATTCATACAAACACAATTTTTTTTTGGTCAAATGGAGATGTTGTAAACAAGGATTTTGTTTATCCTTGACCTTCAATCCAAAACCAATGGAGGCATTTAGATCCATTTCTCATAACCTACTAAGTTATTATTCATTTTCCATGGGAAAATTCCTATAGAGTATTAGTAGAGGTGAAGTCTCAGAGAGTTTTTTTTATATATATATTCTGACATGTTATCTCATTTTTTTTTATATTTTCTATATCACAACTAAAATAAAAACCGAAGCACAAAGATCCACTTTCTTAGTAATATTTTGGAGAGAAAAATCATCGAAAGGAATTCTCTTCAAAGATTCTTCAATTCTTGCAACCTTCTCAAAATGTGTTTCATCAACAGTACAAATAATTCTCATCATGTGAAAAACATGTCAATTGTTTAGTTGTAAGGAAGAAATATATATTCATTAATTATTCGCGTTTCCATTTGCTTCATATTCAACCCCCCTTCTTACAAAATGCAATCATAATAAAATATAAAACTAATACTAAAAAGGGAAAAGGATCAAGATGTATATCCATCCAAAAGACTTTTTAGTTACAAAGTTGTCTTTTCAATATACCTCTCTCCTAGCCCTTACACACACATACTCTATGAACAAGGATTGCAAACCCTTTCTTCAGCCTCATGTGCCATGATTTAGGTTTAGAAAACCTTGACTCTTTGATCTCATCAACACCACTAACAATTTTCTTCAACATGTGTGTGGTAGGGCCCTAGGATGAAGAAATTAATATTGTCCATCTAAATTTAATATTACCATTTTTTAATCAAAATCCCAATAAAACAATTGTATCATAATGCAATTTCAAAAATGTATTTGTTTCCTTTGGAATATGACCTTAAACCCCTTCATGATTTACACTTCACATTCCATTTGAAAATTTGGCATGGTTTTGGGTTATTTTCCATAAGTAAACTTAAATTGATCTATTCAAGTTTCCAAAATTCAACATTAATAACCAAATTTATTATGGCTTTATTAGTAGGGATTTTCCAAATAGAAGCTTGGTAGCAACCACACTATCTGCACTCAACATTATGTACACTTTTCCACAATGAGAACTAAACATCTCATGATCCACACATAGTAACTGAGAAATCTCATCTTGAGTTCTAAATATTAGGTATAAAAAACATGAATCAAACCCCTATCAAAATATTCACCAAGTGACCTACATATGAGAGGATTAATATTCACTCTAGTACCTAGATGTACTTATTCTTTTAATGGTTAAAACAAAATCCCCATCATGAAATCCATGGTTAATCACTTCACCAATTTCAAGTTTGTTCATTGATTTGGAAAATCCATTTAAACAGTAATTACCTCCCTTCTCAACAATGGTTCAACATTGCCATTTGTATATGATTTTCAACAATTTCCCCATATTGTGGACATTAACACGCTCCCCATGTATACCAATTTCATTTATCTCTCTATATACATATCTAGTAACAATAAAATGAGATGGTAGATCACAACTCTTACTAATAAAAAACTATGTATTTTTTCAAGAAACGTATTTGAATCTAATTTATGCATTTCTAGGAAAATTGGGTGGTGACAGTTTTCTTTTATTTATCTAACCAATATATATGGTATCATGTTATAATAAGTAATATTATAAAAAATCAATATGTATATCCATCAATTTTTTTTTACAAAGTCGTCTATTTAGTATACCTTTCTCCTAACCCTTACACACATCTACTTTGTGAATCAAGATTGTAGATTCTTCACTTGAATCTCATGTGACATGAATTTAGGTTTGTTGAACCTTGAATTTTTTATCTCATCAACAACACTAACAATTTTCTTCACCATGTGTGTGGAATAATCCTAGGATGGAGAGTCTAATATTGTCCATCTAAATTTAATATTACCATTTTTTAAATCAAAATCCCAATAAAATAGTTGTTTCATAATTTAAGTATGAAAAAGTCATTGTTATTATGGAATACAACCTCAAACCCCTTTATGATTTTATAATTCACATTTCATTTGACAATTTGGCATGGTTTTGTTTGATTTTCCAAAGGTAAACTTACCTTGATCTATTCAAGTTTTGTTCGTCAAGTTATTTTTGGTTTTGCATACTTTATATGTTTCAAAGAGATATGTTCTCTATTCAATGACCTATTCTATGCAATGGAATACTTAATCTATGTTCCCTAGATGCAATTGAGCTCCACTACTGTGGTGTAAAGCTAATTGGTATCATAGGATGGCGTTGCATCCCTTCAGATACCTAACAAAACTTTCTCATCTTCCATAATAAGGGTCCCCTCCAACTATCTGATCTCCATCACATTGACCTTGAAATAAGTGGGCATGTCCACAAGTAACATAGTTTCCTTGGGGATGTACTAGAAGGACCCATCACTACAAAAAATAGAATGCAAGGAAACATAATAGTTATCAATAAGGGGGAACCTACCTGTAACACACTCAATGTCACATTAACTTAACACACATAATAATTAATTTTTATTTCTTTTCCAAATATTACATGCATAATATTTATATACATTATTATTTATATTGTGCGACAATGCATAGAAAAAACATATTAAATAATCTTTTAGGGGAAACTTAATTTAATTATTTGTCACTCATTTATTAATTCTAATTTTTCTTCATTATGAATTGCACACTAAAGGGCAGCTAACATAATTATTAAAGATTACAGAAGAAATCTTTTACTTTATTTCCATATGATTATGACCAATATCCATCTAAGCTTATTGGGCAGTAAGAAGAGTAAAATTCTATAAGAATTGTGCAATAAATCTAAGCTTACTACATAGTAAGAAGCATCAAAATGCTATAAGATTGTGCATTAATTCTAGTTAGTAAATTCTTTCATAGAAAATATTGGGTGCACAATAGTTCAACCTATGTTATTTGAACTACGTTAGGAAAAAGGTTTTATACATTAATTTAAATAAATTACAAACATTCATATTCATGAAAGCAAACTCCTTATTAATCCAACCCATACAATTCTAATTCATGTAAATTTTACAAATTAAATATCAATCATTATTGGCACAAAGTTTTTAGAATAACTAAGCAAGGCTAAAATTAACTTTAACACAACATTTAACCTTTCTTGAACAAGCAAAAAGCAAATCACCCTGTGGTTTTTAAATACCATTTATTACAAGGCATATTAATTAGACCTGAAGACATGGTATTTGTTTTCAATTTACCAATTAAGTAAAAGGGTTAATTATGTGCAACTCAATGCAATTACCTGCCCATGGTTTACAAAACAATAATACCATTGCGATGCTAAGCTTAAATAACAACCCTTAACAGTTGTTAATTATTTTCTTATATATCCATTAGACAACAATAGTTCAAACATGGTTCAAACAACGCATCAAACCATTACTTTATAAACATTTCATTTTTCTTAATGAATTGATCTATGCTCACTAAACCATTCTATGGCTAAGTCAATTACTCATTAAGCAAGGAGGGTCTATTTACTGCATAGTAATACTTAATCTTTATGAATATTTCAATTTAATCATTAAACAATCATAGTTTGAGCACAGTAAACATATAAACTTCTATCGATAACTATTTCATATATTTCATTTATGAACATGAAATTTAGCAACTTTTTCCCACTGAGAATAAATTTGTTAGTCTTTATTTCCACTAAAGAATTGGTATTCATAAATTTAGTTTCAAACCTGCAAATTAGGGATTATTTTCAAGCATATGGAGAAATTAAAATTCACACCATTTCCATGCACATGAGTGCACAATTTAATTTCTCATGGAAAATAAAACCTAGAAATACATTTCTAGACTCAGAAGTTTCACAAATAACATTATAATTTTAATAAAGTACTAGGAAAACATATTCAAATAAAAATGCCATAATAAATTTTAACAAGGAAACAACTCAATTTTAAATAACATTTGAATTTCCAATAGAGCACTTATCTGAAAATCACTTGAAATGGGCAACTAGCTGCATGTGAAGCACGCTCCACCCAATGGTAATAGGCAATTTTGCTCATTAATACCTCAGCAAATTGCCACCCCCGAGATGAGACCATGAACCCACAAGGAGAATATTTTTTCTAGGCTTAAATGTAGATTTAAATGACAAGGAAACATAGGTTTACAGGTTGCAACCTCTCTATTTTCTTCCCTCCAGGCAATTCATAACCTCTCTCAGTATGAAGGGTTCATCAAAATAATTATGGCATAATGAGCATAAAAATACTCAATTCCTACATTAGCATGGGTATTTTGGACCATGTGGTTTGCTTAAGGAGATTCACGCTTCCTCTCCTTTTTATCATTTCAACTAACCTCACTTAAAAATAATAATCAAGGTTTTAAGGTTAATAAAAGGTACTTTGAGGATTTACTAAGCATAAGCATAAAGGTGTTTAGGCTAAATAATGAGGTGATAAGAATTTAATTAAGGTAAATATATCTTTTGGTACTTAAGAGAGAAATAAGGTCATGTGTTGTCCCCCCTAGGCCATCTCTAGCCCCTTCCATCACTCCATGCCTATTTCTCTCTCATGGATTCATGGTCCCCCATTCTCTTTTGCATTCGCCCCATCCATAATCAGTTATATTTATTTATTAATATCATAATGTCCATACATTTTACATCACAATTTGGCTTATAGCCAACTTAATTTTAACCAAGAAAAGGGAAACTCCAGGGGTGTTACATTCCCCCTCCCCTTAAGAAAAACACCATTCTTGGTGTTAAGCATTTATGGACACTTATAAAATGTTTATATACATTACAAGCTTCAAATCTAAGCAAGGCTATCCTTGCACTTCAACTTTCAAGCTACACTTTTAGAGTTGATTCAAGTTCGTTGATCTTTACCATACGCAGTCATGTTGTTCCTTCCCATGAAAACATGAGTTTTTTTTCCACTCCTCTTCAGTTTTAAAACAAAAGTATCCAACTTCCAACCGAGGTTTATATGAACAATCAGCAACCATGCACTCATTAGTCCAACATACTATAAATCAGATCATCCTATTCAGGAAATGATGAATTATGGCATTCCTTGCTCTGAATGCTTTCATAGGCACCACGCATTTCGAGCTTATTCAACTCATGCATACAGATGAATTCTACCAACATCTTCATCTCTTCATATAGAGATTCAATTATTTCAACTTATATTACTATTTCAACATGCATTTCTTATTTCAAGATAAATAAATACAACAAATGTTAGTTGTAACATGCACTTCAAACACTTCCAGTTCCTAGAAAGTAAAACATAAGTAAAAGTATAAGGGTAAGAATTTCCCCTTGTTTATCAGACCCATCTGGAGCTCCTCCATGCCCACGGATTTCTTTTTCTCCTTGGTCTCTTTCTCTTTTCTTTAAACTCTCAAGTATACAACCTGCACCAAGTTTAGAGATTTACCACCAGCGGAACTTGGTCACCACCAATTCCACATCAAGCCCAAACCACAAAGTTTCAGAACTAGGCTATAACCAGTTCACTTAACAACACTAGCTACAACCAGTTTAACCAATCTCATTGGCTACAACCAATTCAACCAACCACACTAGTTACAACCAATTCAATCAACAACATTGGCTACAACCAGCGTAACCAATCTCACTGGATACAACCAATTCTCTTTCTATAACATGTAAGAGCTCTCCTTGCATCAACTTTCTCTTTATCCATGGGAAAACAAATCCTCAATGCAAGCACCAACTTGCATAATCTTCTTCTTCCAGTGCAGCCATGGATCAACCCTTTTCAGGCACAATGACGTCAATGCTTAATTCTTCCAACGCAACCATGGATCAACCCTTTCAAGAACCATGATATCAATGCTCAATTATTCCAGCACGGCCATGGATCAACCCCTTCAAGCACCATGAAATCAATGCTCAATTATTCCAGCGCAACCATAAATCAACCCTTTCAGACACCATGGAATCAACACTTAATTCTTCCACTTAAGCTTTGCTTCTTGTCTTCAATACACAAGCACCAACTTGCATATAAACCTAATAAACACATTAACTAGTAGAGATCATTAGCATCATACATTTATCAAAATGAATTATCATGACACTGAAAATATTCTAATTGCAATTCTACTTCTCAACACTTGGTCATATATATATATATATATACACACACACAGAGAGAGAGAGAGAGAGAGAGAGAGTTGAATAGTATTGTATTAATAAAAATGGGGAGAGAGANGAGTTAGGGACGGTTATGGATATATATATACACACACACACACAGAGAGAGAGAGAGAGAGAGCCAACACCAAGAATCTGTCCGTTCCTTTCCATTTTGTTCCATGTTAGCAGCCAAAGACAACATGAATAATGCGTCCATTCCCTATCGGTGTATCTCATGTTGTTTGGAATTGCAGTTCAGATGTTTTTCAAGGAAGCGATTCAAAACATTTAAATGTAAAAACATGTTTCGAGAAACAACTCTTACTAACTCCTTTCATAATTAAAATTGAGATTTGGGAATCGAGACTTCCTTCTTCCCACAGCCAGAACTCATTTTTTGGTTCCTTGTCTTACATATCATTCTTCATGGAACACCAATACCTCTACATGGATTTTCCGAAGTTTTCAAAAGAATTATAATATTGTGTTCGCATTCTTAGATAGCATTCTTTGCTATTCCAAGAGAATTTTGATATTGCATGCTCATTTTATTGCATTTTAGAATTTTAGTATCGCAATCTCGTTCTTTGTAGTACTTCAAATTATAACTTTAAATAGATAAACATATTATATATCATATAACATCAGTTAACAAGCGTTAACAAGTTAGAATAAGCTAACAAAAATTAACAGATTCATAATTAGCTATCCATTTTACTAAATAAGCACAATTTGCAATTATGAAGATAGCATCATTTAGTATTTTGATTTGTTGCAGCTAACAATATATCAAATTTTCATAAATTTGGAAAATGTTAATGATTAAAACTTCAGTTCACACATACACAGTGAACAAGAATCAATCATCCAAAACCTGTATTGAATATAAACATTCAACTGAATTCAAAACATTTACTGTTACTTCAGAATTCAATGCACACTAACAATTTTCAGATATATAGCTTGGTGATCACACCAATGGTCATTAAGGAACAACATTTCATCAATACATGTATATAAAACGATTCTTCTATAGATGGATTCAAGCCTCAATCCATTAAATAATTTAATTAGCAGGCCTTAATGGCCGTCTTCCATTGGAATCCATCACAAACCAAGCAAGGGCTTCTATTAATCACTAAGGATTCCAACACAAGCCAAATACAAGTCACATACTGTCATCAAAAGATTAAGACACATACCACGCACATGCCACAAACAATCACCAGATAATCCACATGACAAAAACACCTTGTCAAATAGACATACACCATTTTGCATTCAACATAGCATTCAGTAATCCATACATAGAAAAACTGGAAAATTTAGCTAGAGATACCACTCTGAACGTATATACTAATATGCACTCATACTTAACCACAAGGATTATTTTAACTAAGTAACACATGAATATGAGAGTTCTTATTTAGATAAGGAGTATGTTTATTTGGTGAATAACGAGACTTTCAAAATAAGTGAACCATTTGAATCCGATTAGGAGAATAACAACATTCCTCCCAACCACCCGATCTACACTCATTCACAAACATCATCTTCTTATAATACCTTAAAATAATAAGTTTGAATAAAAAGATTTATGTGACGCATTACATAAGAAAACCACTAAGTTGGTATTTAGTCACCACCACACCACATAACTCGGTAGGTAGAAGAATGGCATCGTGAAGTCGGAGTGTGATTCCCATGGACATTTGCCAAAATTACAAGGTGTACTAATTTTATTGACAAAATGAATATCCAATCATGATACATTTTACTTTTAAAATGTCTTAAAATTTCAACCGATATGTACTAAACACAAAAATTATAAAAAAGATAATAAAACACTTTTCTAAACCCAATCAATCTATATCCACAAATTGTCTTCCCATTTTNTTGTCAGGTTTAACCTATTGAGATGCCAACCCACTGTCATGCATTCCATTAATTTTGCTCTCCCGGGCATGTAAACTAGCTTTTTCTTTTACACGGTGTCTTAGTGTGTAGAATTAAAATGGTTATGGATTCCATACTTGTAGGTCATATTACACTGCAATTGTAGCTTT
>NWUY0300008128.1:26743-36753 GCA_004151065.3 Larix sibirica
TTAAGTGCCATGAACAAGTTATCTTTTATTTGTTGTCTTTCTTTTTAGCCAAACTTTGCCATGAATTGCATGTTATCCATGCTTCACTAACCATGCATCAACTAAGAAATCCATGCATTAATTACCAGTTATTTTTTATATTCTTTTTTTATAATTTTTGATTTTAAATTTGGAACAACCATCATAAAATTAATTTGGAAAGTATACTTGTCTTATCATCGATATAATAAATTATGTTGGTTTAAACATTAATATAAAGAGAATACTAATTAATAGACATTGTTTGTCTTCATTTTTCACATTGTTTGAAGTTCCAACCTCAACTCACTTTTTAGTGTCAAATTTAAATTGGAAAAATTATTTATTTAAGATATTTAAAATTGATTTTTTTTAAATTTAAAATAAAGAATATATTTTCAAATATATTAAATGTATATTTACATATTATAATTATATAATTTTTTTTAAGCGTATGTTTAAGTTTAAGATGCTTTATTTCTTAAATGAATAACTCTGATGGATTGTCAAAGTTTCTGATGGTAATGTTATGATTTATTTCTTAAATGAATAACAACTCTGTGGATGGATTCATGTGAATGAGTTGGATGGATGGTCAAATTTTTTGATGTAATGTTCGCAGTTATTAAAAAAATAATTTGATTTATGATTTTAATTTTATTTTAGGAAACTCCATTGTATGCAAAGAGGGTTTTGTTGGTTTTGATTATTCTTTCTAATAATGTTGACCAAATTAGATGGCCTGGAATACATAAAATGGTCAAGTGACAACTATGTTAGCTTATGAAGCTCTCTTTTTCTCAAGTGAAGTTTGTCAAAGAAATGGTGGTTTAGGTGTCTATGAAAGTGTAATTGTCCCATCAAAGTAAAATTATTTTCCTTCATTTTTTTTTGAAAACAAATTATCAACGTGGAATAATTATATCAGAAGAGGGAGTATTGATCCAAATATATATATGTTGTATTTTAAAGATAAAGAAACTATAGATCGTGTTCGGGTGAAATGTAATTTTACTAATCTATTCCTGAAAGAAGTAATGAAGTCTCTAAACATTCATGGGAACGGGGTCTCTCAAACCTTTGAGTCCAACCTAAAAAATTGCACCTTTGTAAGTTAAGGTGTATGGATTCATAAAAAAATTGTTCTTTTTAAAGATGCTCCAAAAACTTATTTAGAGTAAGTTCGATGTCATTAGCACCTTAAGGAATACTACAAAGAATCAAAATTAAATCCACCAAAATTCTTCCAATTCAAATCCTTCTTGTTTGAAATTCCTTCCTATAGAATACTTAATGGGTCATCTCAAGATGAAAGTGTAGATAGGATATGGAAGTGGCACTAATATATCACACTCATTTTAATTAAAATGATGATTATAAAATATCACACTCATTAAAATAATGATAAATAAACTCTTAAAATTAACTTTAATATAGTGAAAGGTAAAAGTATTAATGAGTTTTTTATTATTAATAAAAAATTATTTTTTTTTTAAAAATATTCCACTTCACATATCGACCACAGTACTAAAAACAAACACAGTACTAAAAACAAACACACTTCACATTCAAATCCTTCCAAATATAAAACTTAGGAATGAATGGAGTCATTCTATGAAGTCTGTTTTCCAGTAATAAAAACAAACATACTTCACATTCAAATCCTTCCAAATATAAAACTTAGGAATGAATGGAGGCTTCATTTTTCATTCTATGAACTTTGTTTGGAAAACTTTTTACACCTCTAATTTTGGGCAGGTTTAGTATTTCGGCATAAGGGTTGAGCTGTGTAGAGTCTGGCCCGAATTAATCTGGTTCTGGCCTTTGTACAAACTTGGTTTGACTACATTTTGTTGTGGATAGATCGTTTTTCCATCACTAAAGTGTTAACCTAGACTGAGATTATATACCCAAATTAACCCATCCTAAAAGCGTGGGAATTTCGCCTTTATGATTGTCCCCGCTGATAAGACAATCGAGAGAACGATGCCTGAAATAAGGATGACCCATTCGAACTTGGGATGCGAGACTTCGGCGCAGGGTTCTCCGGGAGTTGTAGCTTTTTGCGTTGGCCTGAACAGCTTTGGCGCCATACCTGGAAACGTGGATGATGGCATATTTGCTTCTACTGAGACATGTTCAGACGTCTGCTCACCATTGTATGCAAGGTCTTTTGAACGATTGTAACACGGATAGAAGAATGCATGCTGTAGTGCTTCTCTTGCTCCCGGTCTTCTCTTCGGATCCCACGATAAGAAACCATTTATGAGATCAATGGCCTCGGCACTTGCAGTAATCGGTAGAAGAGAAGACAATTGTTGAATAGAATCAACATTCTTGAACTCTTCTGGAAAGCTCCAATGCATAGAGCCAGCAAGGTCGAATCCCTGAGGCCAAGTTCGGCTATCAGGAGAACCAATCACAGAGCAAATACTATGCATCTGATGTAGCGCGTCAGAGCCTGTAAATAGCGGGCAGCCAGTGAACAGTTCCACCATTATAACACCCATCGCCCAGATATCGATGGAAAAGTCATAACGAGTGGATCCAAGGATGAGTTCCGGTGCTCGATATGGGCGTGTCACAACATAAGGTTCCAGTCGCTTATTCAATCGATGTAGCATGTTGGTAGCCAATCCAAAATCAGCAATTTTAACTCTATCTCCCCTCACTAACACGTTTTCTGGCTTGAGGTCACGGTGACAATATCCTTGATTGTGGATGTGCAGCAGCCCTTCCAAAATCTGGAAGCAAAAGTTGCGCACTTCGTGCTCTGAGAATGGACGCTCTCTACGTCTTGTCATGAGCTTGAACAGGTCGCAGTCCATTAGGTCAAATACCAAATACAATCTTGTGCCCTCCAATATGACATCATGCAGGCAGACTATATTTGGATGAGAGCCCAGTTTCAGTAAGCATTTCACCTCTGCAATATTCAAGCAATCTTTATACTTCGAAAATCTTGTGCGGATTCCCTTGATGGCACGATCTTTGCCTGTCAGCTTATCCACTGTCTTCCAAACGGTTCCCTGACTTCCATTTCCCAACTCCTCTACAATAGCATAACGACCTTCCTTGATCATAAAATTACGATCCATAACTCATTGAAATTCAAAAAAAAAGTAACAGTCAACTTCTCAGAGAAGTTTTCTATTGAAATTCAAAAAATGTAACTGTAAACTTCTGACCTATTTCAATAAAAGTAACGGTAACCTTCTCAGTTAACTCCCGAGTCCCGATTGGATTAATTCAATTAAAATTTGTCCAAGTTGTTTATGCATATATATAGGCTAAAAAAGAAAGATCGTATCATACCTTAGTCGGCGGCCCTCGGTACAAGGGTGAAGTAGTGAGCTTTTTATTTCTTTTATAAAACTAAAAACACACACACACCTTTCAGACAACATCCAAAGCTATTGAATGGTTAATAATGTAGCGTAGAGATAGACTATGTGGGTGGTGGTTGCCGTTTAACTTCTTTAGAAAAGCATTTGTTAAGTCCATTTAGCTTTCTTTATATATTAGTATATCCATCTACAAGTAAAGTGGTTGGTGAATGTCAATAGGTGTAGTCAATTACATAGTT
The DNA here is from genome assembly GCA_004151065.3 of Larix sibirica. NCBI lineage: Eukaryota > Viridiplantae > Streptophyta > Pinopsida > Pinales > Pinaceae > Larix > Larix sibirica. The sequence continues at coordinate 30,348 of NWUY0300008128.1, forward strand.
TTGTGGAGATGGTTAGCTAAAGATGGCTGGTTGTGTTCTCATCGAAGGTGCTTGGAGGGTTTCACAGAGCGTAGCTAGGGTTTCTGGTGTTGATGGCGGGTATTGGATGCAGGTTAGCGGTTGCCGTTGGTGATAGTTTAGGGCAGGGAATAGATTCCATGGTGTCGGGTGCAGGTTACCTTTTCCTTTTTTCGGCACGGGAGGTTTTTTTTAAGCTGAGTATATTTCGTCAAATTGCTTGAGTTTTTGTGTTGGCCGGGGGGCCATTGATTTTTTTCACATGCTCTTTACCTCACTGGCAGCTTCTTTGTTCCCCGGTCTTTTCGATTTGGGCGTTTAGATGCTGGATTGGATGCTGATTTTTTCTTGGATTTCCGTGTTTAGCCGTGCCGGTGGTAGTCTTCTCTCATTTTTGGTTTTTTACCAAACACAAAATACCATTTCCGGGGTTTTTATGCTAGTGGGTATTATGAATATGATAGCATTCTCGACATTTTTTATTTCTATTTCAGTTATTGCACCTTAGGAGGCACCCTACATTGGTGATCTGCGCACAAGTGTCTGGTTTAGACATCCTTTGGTTCCTTTCACGAGGGCTGGTTAAGCTCGGTGCCATTTCGGGAAGTGGGTATCGCGGCTGGTAAGGTTTCTATCTATTTTCTAAGCTCTGGTTCCGGGATGACAGGCCTTGTTTTCCTGCGGTATGGGGGAGGCTCAGAACATGGAGGGTCCCAATCAGTTAATCCCATCGGACATGGATTTCTGGTTCGAGGAAACCAGTATCATGAAACCGGATGCCTATTACAGGGAGTTGTTAAACGGTAAGAAAGCGGCTTCGATTGGGAATGTGCATGCTAAGGAAAATACTGTGACAGGTGGCGGGAAAGGTCCACTGTCCAAAAAGGTGAGGGTAATAGATGGAAAAACAACCAGTATCTTGTTGGCCTCCAACACTTCTCATCTGGTTGTCAACCCACCTCCGGTTGGTAGTGGTGATGATTTGTGCATCCTGGGGGAAAAAGATCTACTTGCGGTACTGCGCACCATAAAAAACAATAGTCGTATGAACCTGCTTAATAGGCGTCCGGGTGAACATTGGCTGAATGTGGGTTGGGATTTGGGTCTTGCAGAGCTGGTAGAGCTCAATATGACTTCACTGGTTGGGAAATTTAGTTACAATGCTATGCATATGTACGACATTGTGAAGTGGGTTTCGTGGACATGGGCACCTATCCTGGATTATACCCCTCAGATATCTATTATTGCCAAGGGATGGTTTGGTTTCAAATTTATGGAGGAGGCACATGCCTCATTGATCTTGGAAAATATTTGGTTGAAGGGATCGGGCAGTCTCATGCTCTAGCGATGGTATACCGATTTTGACTAGCGATGTGTGAGGATAAAGCTTTAGCATCTATGGATCTTTCCGCCTGATTCCCCCCTGGCTTGGTGGAACCAGGAGGTGTTTGAGTTGGTTGGTAACAGGTTGGGCCAATTCCTTCATCTCGGCGAGGATGTTCTGAAGGGTGTTGACAAGCGCATTGGGCACATCCTAGTGGAGGTCGATATCTCCCTCGGCCTGATTGACGAGCTGCACATAGATTGGAGGGGGAGGCAGTTTACCCAAATTATCGATTATTGGGGTGTCCCGTTCAAATGCTCAAATTGTAAGGAGGTTAACCATTTGTGGCAGAATTGCAAGGGCCCTTCGGTCGGTCAGGAGTCTTCTCAGTTCGTCGACGATGAGACAACTTGGTCCTCGGATGATTGCAGTGATAAAGATTTGGATGTTGCGGGTCCTTTGGATGGTTACTCCAACAGGGTCACTCCTCCTCTGTCGGTCCCTGCTGATTATCTGGGTAAGCTTCAACTATATGATCCTTCTTTCTTCCATTCATTGAATGAATAAGAGAAAGCATTCATTATATCTCTTGAATTAACAAAATCTAATTTGGATCGCAAAGTGATTGAAAATGTATTGGTTCGTTCACCTATGGTGCCTGACCTGGAAAATTTCATTAGCTCGGAGGGGTCCTCGTCGAGGGAAAACTTATCTAGTGATGGTAGGGGTTCAGATTCACAGTCTCGGGATGAGACTATTCAGATTTTATCTGATATTGAACCCATTGTTTCAGTGAGTCGTGGTGGGGATTCTGTGGACGGGGATACCCTTCCCCTTGAATTTTCTTCACCTAAGGCGCAGGTATTGGTATCGGAATCGGCCCAGGATTGCAAGTTCACTCCTATGGAACAAATTTGATGCATTCATGTGCCTTCCTTTTCAGAAATTGTTAAAAAAAAACACTTCCAACTTTCCATAAAAACCGTGAGGTTTTGCTGGTTTTGGGCCCCAATGATGTTTCGACGGTGAACAACTCTTTTAGGAACAAGTCTGGTCATGGGGCACAGGAGGGGGGCTTGGTAGTGGAGCTCTCACGTCTAAAAATGAGAAGTGCCCGTACGGGTTCTAAACATAATGGTGACATAATGTTGTACTATTTAAGTCAGTGGATTCGCTGGGTAATGATGTGGTTTCTCCCTCTTCTGATTCCAGGGAACTTAGTGATATTAAAGCCCTTGCTAGGGTCAAGAAATGATTTGTCTCACACTAAACATTCAGGGAGTGGGGTCCTCCCAAAACAGCTATACCTCTAGTGAATTCTGCTAGTTAACAAGCCGAATTTAGTTATGTTACAGGGAACAATGGTCTATGAGGAAAAAGCTAGCGTTTTATTCACTAAAATCAAACATTTTTGGAAGATGTGTGCTATCAGCGCGGTTGGTTTGTCTGGTGGCCTACTAGTGGCCTGGGATCCTCAAATTTTGGACCTTCGGCATTTTTTAACTCAGGATGGGATCCAGCTCTCTGGTAGATTAGTCAGTTTTGATCGGGAATTAAATTTCCTCAATGTGTATGGGCCCTATTCTAATAGAAAAGTTTTTTGGGACCTGGTAGGTGTGGATAACTTGCTCAATCTAGAGAATTTAATTCTTACTGGGGACCTCAACTTCACGTGGTCGGTTCGTGAAGTGTGGGGAAAAATGCAAAAATTGATTCTTTGGGGCAGTTTTTTCTTAATATGTTCACATCTCGACACTTGAATGATATTGAACCTGCTCCACTTTCGCCTACTTGGAAGAATGGTAGGGAAGGGGATGATTTCATTTCTAAGAGACTAGATCGTTTCCTTGTGGCCGAGGATCTAGTTTCTTGCTTCACTCATCATAGATCTTGGATTCAGCAATGTCGTATTAGTGATCATCTCCCTATCTTTCTCTAGTTCGAGTTCAATGAAAAAAGGGTCATCTATTCGTTTAAATTCAATTCTATGTGGTTAAAAGATCAAGATTTCAGAGTGGAAGCTGGTGCTTTTTGGTCTTCCTTGATTGTGGAGTCAGGTGTGTCTGCTATGGTTTGTTTGGCAAAAAAATTGATATGTCTAAAAAAATTCACCATCCGATGGGAAAAAAGGAAATGGTTTTTAATGAGGAGCTCTCTAGGATCGAAAGGGATATTGAAGCCAACCTCTCAACTTATATGATGTCTTTTGTTTCTGGCCCTGACTCTATCATATTGTTGCTACTGGAAAAAAAAGCAAGGATTTTCTATGATTTCAGGAGGAAACGTGGTGACTAAAAAGTCGTGCTCCATGGATTCAGGCTGGGGATAGCAATGCAAAATTTTTCCATAAATTTGTTGAATCCAGGAGAAATCAGAATGCTATTTGGGAACTCAATGATAGTGCTGGATCTAAGATATCTTCTGTTAAAGACCTGCATACGGAGGTGGTCCAACATTTTCAATATATATTCACAGACCCAAAATCATCATCGTTACTTGACCAGTTCAAAGTAATTAAGAAATATCCCAGGATATTTTATGATGAGGAGGGGGATGCAATCTTCGCCCCAGTTAATTTGATTGAAGTGGAAAATATACTCTAGGGCTTCTCCAAGGATAAGAGTCGGGGGTCGGATTGTTGGTTAGTGGAACTATTTCTAGCCTTCTTTAATATTATGTGACATGACATTCTGAATGCGGTGGAGGAATCTAGGATGAATGGTGAGGTCTCCGGTGCGATTAATTCTACATTTTTGACACTTATCCCTAAGTGATCACATCCGGAGGACTTCAATGATTTCCGTCCTATCTCGCTCTGCAACCTAATTTATAAGGTCATTGCAAAGATCATTGCTGTGAGATTGAAGCCTGGATTATCAAAATACATCTCTAAGGAACAATTTGGGTTTCTACATGATCGTCAGATTTTGGATGCGGTTGGGGTGGCACAGGAGTCTTTTCACTCTATCAAATAAAAAAAACTAGAATCAATTCTCTTGAAAATGGACTTGGTAAAGGCATATGACCGTGTGGACTAGTCTCTTCTGAGATTAATCCTGATTCAAATCGGCCTCCCTTGGGTGGTAAGTAAATGGATTATGGGTTGTGTCTCATCGGTTAATTTTGTTGTTATTATTAATGGTGTGTCAACTGACTTCTTTAAAAGCTCACAGGGGTTGAGACAAGGATGCCCTCTCTCACACTTGTTATTCCTATTGGTCATTGACGGCCTCAATAGACTTATTCACTTAGCATGGGGTGAGCAGAAATTTCAGGGTGTTAAAATTGCTTCACACTCAGTGGTGACCCACACTTTTTTTATGGATGATGTCTTGTTATATGGAGGTGGATCACTTGATAAGTCCTTAGAGGTTATTGAAGAAAACACCCAACAACGAACCAAATTGAGATAACAAGGTAAACTTGAAAAGGGAAAAAACCCTCGAGACGTGGAATGAATTTTAGTTAAGAAATGAAAGTGCAAGGTGAGAAATATAAATGTGAATCACAATATCATTAGGAGATTACCTGATAATAAGAGAATCCAGATATATTTCCCATAGTTCCAAAACCTATCGCAACTTATACATAACCAAGAAAATAACATAAAGATGAGCCCTTCAAGGTTCAAAACCCCACAAATTAACAAGCATAATATGTGCTCATAAATAATTTATGAATTAAGACAATTCTGTGAAGGAATAAAATTCACAAAAAACTATAAATTACTTCCTCTAATTACCTACTAGAAACTAGTAAATATCCTCAGTAGATCGACCTCCAAACAAGACAAAGTTCTAAGATTGAATATAAACAATGAAAGAGATAAACCCTTGTCTACACCTTAAGTATTTACAGTGGAAATTTACCAAAAGGTAGAGACGGTGAAACAAATGTAGAATTAATCTGGGTGAAATAACTACTAATAACAATCGGTATAGCATACATCAAGGGCAAGGAGAATGTAGTGGATGATTCCCAAACTAGAATATCCTTGGAGAGGGTGTTGGGACAACTTCTAGGAGATGGTTGGTATCTAAGGTGACATCAATGCTACAAAGTGGGAGGAAATCAAAACCTAAGTATGAAAGGTATCATATAGAGGCATATGGATTGTTTTAATTTCAAGGGAGGAGGTATATCCCTGAGGAGGGAGGTATTAGAAACAATATCCTCAGAGAGGCCCATAAACTACTTTATTGTAACATACTCGACGCCAAAACCAAGGTCACGGGAACAATAAACCTAAAGGAAGGATGTATAAAGGTATAGCACAACAGATTAAGGTTAACCAAAGGCTATGATGTCACACCATCAAGACAATTAAATCAAACACATAGCCTTTAAAATAATTGCGTTACTCTTAAAACAATTATAAAACTCTCTAAGAGCTCATATAGATGCAACACCATGCAAGCATGACAATGCAAACATATTTACAAACTTTAATAAACATGGACCTTATCATTATTAAAAAATTAAAGGTGACCATAATCAACCCAATAATTGTAACTAGTCATCTTTACAGATTCCTTTGCAAACAATTACAAACTAGATCTTTCCGCCATAAAAATATGCAATTTATGGTGCTCCCGTCAATCCAATTTATGATACCTTTATTAACAGTTTTGCATTACTTATCAGGTCAAGTTTGAATATAACACCTGTAGCCATTCAATAATGAAAAATGACAGATGCAGGGCTACCATATACATCCATTAATTCATACAAAATATCAAATCTATGTTTTCTATCAAAATCACTACCGGATCATCCAGTAAGCATCCAAATCTTTGCAAAACCAACTGTGAGCCCCAAATAAAAATCATACCATATATATGNNCTCAAAGGAGACTCTTGAAACACCCATGCATGCTTAACCATCATTGCTTACAACTCCAATTGATGAATATTAGAAGGAGCATCATCATAAATGCTATCAATACAAGCAATGAACCCTTCAACCCCTTTTCTGAGTAGTTTTTCCATCATGTGAGAAGAGATCACATGATTTGAAGTGTTGTTCATCCCATTGGGTGTATGAATGTAATCATCTCATTGTAA
>NWUY0300008128.1:73839-88321 GCA_004151065.3 Larix sibirica
GAAGGACTGTCGAGCATATCAGTTGCTCACGGAACAAACAACAGATGCTTATAGAATGAAAGTTGAGGATCAAGGTGAAGGGAGTAGTGCACATTTTAATCAACCAAGGGGTGTCTTTTGAGGAAGAGGACGAGGAAAACTTGGTCGAGGTAGAGGTTAGATAATCTGTTACAACTATGGTCAACCAAGACATTTTTCCAGGGATTGTCCTAAACCGTGTTCAACGTGCACATACTGTAGAGCATTCGACCACACTATTGAGGATTTCCCGCAACTCATAGCAAATTGGAAATTTAAGGGAAATGAAAATCAAAATCAGAACAAGAACTGGAATGTCCAAAATATCTCAGTCGAGCCGAGGAAAACGTAGTGGAATGTTGCTATTGTTACAAGAAGAGGAGTTGTGACATGAGATGATAGAGAGACATGTATTGATCCACATGCCCCTAGAATCAGACCATATGCACAACAAACAATACTATTTGATGTTCAAAAGGAAAAAAACAAACATTTGTGGACCCAAGAAAGCAATTTACTACAACTTAGAGGATACTTTCAACATCTACAACCCCAGTCTTTGAAGAAGTTCGTATATATGATATTCCAGCTTGCTTCAACCGATTAGCTCTAAAGCAAATCTTAGGAAAGATAAGTACATTGAGAAACTTTCTAAAAAGTTGTCTAGACTTGGTAAAATATGAAACCGCTTTAAAGGAATTACAAAGTTTAATTGATGAATTAGAAAAATAAATTCCTTAAGAAAAGGCTCTAAATATTTTAAAAAAGAGGGTAAGAAAAGGAAGGGAACCGCGATTTAGTGCGTAGATTGGGGACTTCGACATGGATTTTATTATTTTGGATCTAGGGTCAGACGTGAATGCTATTACTAATAAAACATGGGAAGTTATGGGAAAACCTAATTTGGTATGGTCACTTGTCCAGTTAAGATTAGATAATCAATAGAAAGTGATACCTTTTGGGAGAATGGTGGGTGTCCCCATTGACATAGATGGACTGCGAAGCTATGATGATTTAGAAGTCATAGAAATCGTATATGAAACCATCCCCTATCCAACATTGCTTGGTATTGATTGGGAGATCGAGAACCATACTATCATAAATTTGAAGAAAAGGTTAATGACATTTAAGGGAGGGGATATCAGATTTGTTGCACCTTTGGAGGGTCCAAGATATGATGACCTATCCATGAGGAATACAATGTTGAATACTTAGACAATATCTATAAGGTCACTTCAAGAATGGATGAGTATGTTAATCCAATAGTAGATGGTACCCTGAGTTGGAAAAGTGTTAGCTCATGTTCCCAAGAATCAGGGGAAGCACAGGAGAATTGGAAGAACCGACTACATGAAGTATCTACAAGAAGATGTGCTACTTATGAGGGGTTTCCTAATTTAGATGTTTTCATTTCCGATTTTGAAGTAAAGGTACCTGAACAAAAAAGAATGTTATCCTTAATCTACTCCAACCAGATGGTGGGCTACCCATAAGGAAAATATACAAGGTTGGTTGCATTGCAAAAAGCTGCTAGAAGTCAGATTTAGAGAAGGAATATACTGTAAGCAAGAAAAGTATAATGGGTTAACTAGTCATGTAGCTCATTTGGCACTATTTACAAGAGAATGGGAACATGTACCTAAACAAGAGTGGGTCCACATGTTCATTCATACCATGGATAATATAATGCGAAGCTGGTATACATATTTGGAACTGCGACAAGGCACAACAGAATGGGATGGCATGGCCATCAATTTTAGGAGAACCTTTAGCTATGAAGATGAGAACTTGTTGTAGCTTTACAGATAATTAAGGTAAAAATTTATGAAGAAATACCCATGCATCTATCTAATATTCTGCAGTAGACTACGACACTCGAGCAAGCAATGTAATGTTACAATATTCCTGGCGACCCGGATGTTGATTTGAGGGATGTGCATATCCTAGAAACAGAAGGAAGTCGAGATCTGGAGGGCCCTGAGATCAAGTCTGATAAATTCTTACAACCCTTGAAGACAAATAAGGTAAATATTGGTTCAAGTGAAAANGATACCTCAGGTGAGATTTCACCTGCTTCACAGATGATGCTGAAAGGGATCGTGTATTTGTGTTTGTTGGTGTTTAACTGAGTGAACCCTGGTTGAAGTAGATCTGAGCCAACAAATGGTTCCATTGTCGGGACCGAGATTTGTGTAGAAGGGGCATGTGGCATCAGACTAAGCCTGAAATCCAGGAGTGGGTAGATAAGAAGCTAAGAGAGTTTGCTGAAAGCTAGAACAAAGATCCTTGCATTGATGCAGAAAAATGGTTAGATAAGTATATTTTTACAGATATCCATGAAGTGTTCTTTGGAGAGTTTCCCGTTATATTGACTCATCAATGCAAGGTTAACATTACAAAAGAGGTGCTTTCAAGGGGCCGAGCCTATAGTTTGGACACCTGAGTTAATACGAACACTTAAAAGTGTTAATGATAAGATATCTCACGTAGTATATTATAAGGGTATATTACGAAGTTTGTGGTAGACACCATAAAATATTACAACACTGCTGAAAGAGAGTTCTTCCAAGGACCATGAGGTAAGTACCTAAAATATTTGAAACTGTGGATTAAAATGTTGCTTTGTGAAAAAGCGGTTATGATGACGGAATCCAACGAATAAGCTATTTGTGAGCGGTGGTTCGGGATGTCAGTGGGGAATGGTCTGAGAGTATGGTGTAAGAAGTTGAGATAAAATGAAAAGGTAAGGAGACAACATAATGGATGAAAAGTGTGGTCTATTGTAGTGTGGAAGAATATTTCAATCAAGTAAGAGGAGGAGAATTGAAACAAAAGGAAAGGGTTGCAGTGTGACCAAAAAAGGGACTTCGAACCAGTACCACAACTTGAAGAAGAATCTTATGATAGAGAAGAGGATGAAGAAGAAGGATGCTAGCTCGCTTATGAGGAAGATCCCGTTGATCCATATCGGGCTAGAAACTGTGAAATACATGTGACCCCGCGTGCATCTCTAGAAACTGAGGTAAGAAATACTATCCCATTGTAGTTGGTATAAGCAAGTAATGGTAGTAGTATTCAGAACAATACTTCGACGAATAATCCCACTGTAAGTGTTGGTCCTGTAATTCAAAATCAACCAACAACCTAGAGAAACAAAATGCCTGGGGATGATATGAAACTGTCGATTTTTTCATGGGATGGGTCAGAAGACCCAAAACAACATTGGTTTTTATGTGATGTAGTTTGGACTGTTAAGCAAGTGGAATATGACAATGTGAAAAGAGCGCAACTGATTACGACCTTTAGAGTCTGCGCTTTGGATTGGATCATGAAGTTTTAAAAGGTACCTACTAGACAACAACAAAATAATTTGGCAGAAATTAGAGATTCCTTAAAAGATGAATTTAAGAAGACAAAATTTGAGTCACAACGTATTACTGAACTCAAAGAGATCAAGCAATTGGAAAATGAATTTTCTGGGATTTTGACCAGAGATTCAAGACCCTCATGGCCAGTGTAAGCTTATAGATGATTGATGTTCAACATAAAGAATGGTTTATAACTACTTTTATACCAAATATTAGATTTCCTCTCAATGCAACATCACCTGTTGGATATACCAGAGTAAGTATGGCTCAAATCCAGTCACAGTTGGTGAACTTGTCATTACAAATTCTAGATATCAAGAAAGGAAAGGACATAATAGAATATGTTTGGTGTACGAGGTGTAAGGAGGAGGGTCATTATAAAGACCAATGCACAAAATTCTAGGACTATATATCTATTAGAGATCTTAACCTGTTGAACCCTGGAGTTGGAATATGGTGTAGAATCTGTTAGGCTAGGGGGAATTGACCAAAAGATTGCTACCTATTGCAGAAAATTGTAAGTACTCCACAATTTTTTTTTTGTAAATTATGTCGATCAGTTGGGCATGATGAGAAGGACTGTCGAGCATATCAGTTGCTCACGGAACAAACAACAGATGCTTATAGAATGAAAGTTGAGGATCAAGGTGAAGGGAGTAGTGCACATTTTAATCAACCAAGGGGTGTCTTTTGAGGAAGAGGACGAGGAAAACTTGGTCGAGGTAGAGGTTAGATAATCTGTTACAACTATGGTCAACCAAGACATTTTTCCAGGGATTGTCCTAAACCGTGTTCAACGTGCACATACTGTAGAGCATTCGACCACACTATTGAGGATTTCCCGCAACTCATAGCAAATTGGAAATTTAAGGGAAATGAAAATCAAAATCAGAACAAGAACTGGAATGTCCAAAATATCTCAGTCGAGCCGAGGAAAACGTAGTGGAATGTTGCTATTGTTACAAGAAGAGGAGTTGTGACATGAGATGATAGAGAGACATGTATTGATCCACATGCCCCTAGAATCAGACCATATGCACAACAAACAATACTATTTGATGTTCAAAAGGAAAAAAACAAACATTTGTGGACCCAAGAAAGCAATTTACTACAACTTAGAGGATACTTTCAACATCTACAACCCCAGTCTTTGAAGAAGTTCGTATATATGATATTCCAGCTTGCTTCAACCGATTAGCTCTAAAGCAAATCTTAGGAAAGATAAGTACATTGAGAAACTTTCTAAAAAGTTGTCTAGACTTGGTAAAATATGAAACCGCTTTAAAGGAATTACAAAGTTTAATTGATGAATTAGAAAAATAAATTCCTTAAGAAAAGGCTCTAAATATTTTTAAAAAGAGGGTAAGAAAAGGAAGGGAACCGCGATTTAGTGCGTAGATTGGGGACTTCGACATGGATTTTATTATTTTGGATCTAGGGTCAGACGTGAATGCTATTACTAATAAAACATGGGAAGTTATGGGAAAACCTAATTTGGTATGGTCACTTGTCCAGTTAAGATTAGATAATCAATAGAAAGTGATACCTTTTGGGAGAATGGTGGGTGTCCCCATTGACATAGATGGACTGCGAAGCTATGATGATTTAGAAGTCATAGAAATCGTATATGAAACCATCCCCTATCCAACATTGCTTGGTATTGATTGGGAGATCGAGAACCATACTATCATAAATTTGAAGAAAAGGTTAATGACATTTAAGGGAGGGGATATCAGATTTGTTGCACCTTTGGAGGGTCCAAGATATGATGACCTATCCATGAGGAATACAATGTTGAATACTTAGACAATATCTATAAGGTCACTTCAAGAATGGATGAGTATGTTAATCCAATAGTAGATGGTACCCTGAGTTGGAAAAGTGTTAGCTCATGTTCCCAAGAATCAGGGGAAGCACAGGAGAATTGGAAGAACCGACTACATGAAGTATCTACAAGAAGATGTGCTACTTATGAGGGGTTTCCTAATTTAGATGTTTTCATTTCCGATTTTGAAGTAAAGGTACCTGAACAAAAAAGAATGTTATCCTTAATCTACTCCAACCAGATGGTGGGCTACCCATAAGGAAAATATACAAGGTTGGTTGCATTGCAAAAAGCTGCTAGAAGTCAGATTTAGAGAAGGAATATACTGTAAGCAAGAAAAGTATAATGGGTTAACTAGTCATGTAGCTCATTTGGCACTATTTACAAGAGAATGGGAACATGTACCTAAACAAGAGTGGGTCCACATGTTCATTCATACCATGGATAATATAATGCGAAGCTGGTATACATATTTGGAACTGCGACAAGGCACAACAGAATGGGATGGCATGGCCATCAATTTTAGGAGAACCTTTAGCTATGAAGATGAGAACTTGTTGTAGCTTTACAGATAATTAAGGTAAAAATTTATGAAGAAATACCCATGCATCTATCTAATATTCTGCAGTAGACTACGACACTCGAGCAAGCAATGTAATGTTACAATATTCCTGGCGACCCGGATGTTGATTTGAGGGATGTGCATATCCTAGAAACAGAAGGAAGTCGAGATCTGGAGGGCCCTGAGATCAAGTCTGATAAATTCTTACAACCCTTGAAGACAAATAAGGTAAATATTGGTTCAAGTGAAAANGCTAGTGAGCACTTTTTAGGTGTTAACAAAAACCATAACTGAAATCAGAACCAAAATCAGAATGTGCAGAAGATCTCAGTCAAACCATGACAAGAGAATCCAACTGCCATTGTTGTTACAAGAAGAGGAGTTGCGATAAGATATGATAGAGAAATATGTATTGACCCACATGCCCCTAAAATTAGACCAGTCGCACAACGAATAGTACCATTTGATGTTCAGAAGGGAAAGCAGACATTTTTGGATGCAAGAATGGAATTTAATACAACTCATAGGGATCCTTCAACATATACATCCCCAGTATTTGATGAAGTGCCTATATATGATATTCCATTCTGCTTTGAATGATCAACTCAAAAGAGAAGCTTAGGAAAGGTAAGTATATTGAAGAAATTTCCAAAAATATGTATAAACTTAGTAAAATATGGAACTGCTTTAAAGGAATTACAGAGTTTAATTGATGAATCAGAAAATATACTACTTAGGAAAAAGCTTTAAATAACTTGAAAAAGAGGATAATAGCGGGGAAGGAACTACGACTTAGTGCATGGATTGGGGACTTCGACATGGATTTTATTATTTTGGATCTAGGGTCATATGTGAATGTCATTACTAAACAAACATGGGAATCTATGCGAAAACCTAAATTTGTATGGTCACCTTTCTAGTTACGATTATCTAATCAACAAAAAGTAATACCGTTTGGAAGAATGGTGGGTGTCCCTATTGACATCGATGGTCTGTGAAGCTATGTTGAATTTGAAATTATAGAAATTGTAGACAACACTAACCCATATCCATCATTACTTGGTATTAACTTAGCCATTGAGGACCAGACAATCATAAATATCGAGAAAAGGTTGATGACATTTGAAGGAGGGGATGTTAGAGTTGTTGTGCCATTGGATCCTTTGGAGGGTCCAAGATATATTGAACCTATTTGAGAGGAATACAATGCTGAATACTTAGACAATATCTATAAGGTAACTTCAAGAATGGATGATTATGTTAATCCAGCCGTGTATGGTACTTTGGTTTGGAGAAGTTTTAGACCGTGTTCCTCAGACTCAAGGGAAGCACTAGAGAATTGGCAGAATAGACTACATGAAGTATCTACAATAAGGTGTGCTCGTATTACCAGATCACTTCACTGGGTTGGTAAAGAGGTATGTGATGTACCTACTTATGAGGGGTTACCTAATTTAAATGTTTTGATTTCCAATTTTGAATTAAAGGTACCTGAACAATAGAGAATATTATCCTTAGACATAGCATTGAAAGCTACTCCAACAAGATGGTGGGATACTCATAAGGAAAAGATACAAAATTGGTCACAGTGAAAAAAGTTGCTAGAAGCCATATTTGGAGAAGATATGTACTACAAGAAAGAAAAGTATAATGGGTTAACTAGTCCTATAGATAATTTGGCATTATGTACGAGAGAATGAGAACATGTACCTAAACAAGAGTGGGTCCATATGTTCATTCTTACCTTGGATACTATACCATGAATATGCTATATATCGTTGGAGCTACGACAAGGTACAATAGATTGGGAAAATATAGTTATTAATATCATGAATACATTCAGTTATGAAGATGAGAATCCTTCAATAGATGTAGCTTTGCAAATAATTAAGGTTAGAATTTATGAAGAAATACATGTGCAATTATCTAATCTGACACAGTGGAATGTGGCATTTGAGCAAGCAATGGAATGCTACAATATTATCAATGACCCCGATGATGATATGAGGGATGTGAATATCCCAGAAACAAAAGGAAGTTGAGAGCTGGAGGGCCCTGAGATCAAGTCTGATAAATTCTTGTATCCTATGGAGACAAAGAAGGTAAAAATTGGTTGAAGTGAAAATCCCAAATTTTCTAACATTGGTGATTACTGGGACGGTGATACTATAGGAAATATTACTAACCTACTACATGAATATCAATATCTATTCCCTACAATTTTTTCAAAGATGAAAGGCATTGTTGGTGATATAGGAGAAATGAGAATCCCATTAAAACCTAATGCAAATCCTATTAAACAATGACTGTACATATTGAATCCAAAATATAAGGAAAATGTGAGAACGGATCTTGATAGAATGCTCGACACAAGAATTATTGAACCTATCAAAGAGTCTGAATGGATTAACATGGTGGTTTTTCAAGGTAAAAAGACCGGTGAATGTGAATTTGCGTAGATTTAATGACGTTGAATGATGCTTTCTTGCATGATTCATTTCCAACACCTTTTACATATGAAGTACTAGATAATTTGGCCAATAACCTCCCAGATGTGCAGCTCTTTTCGGTTAGCATGGTAGATGAATATTTTGAAGACATTGTAATCTTTTTGGTAACATGAATGACACATGTAGGGTTGTCTATCAATCAAAATAAACACTTGGTTTCCAAAGCAGCAAATTATCAATTGATAGCAGGTTAGTTATATAAGTTGAGACCAAACAAAATATTAAGGCATTGTGTTATGAATCATGAGAGACCAATGATTTTGGATGAAGCTCATGAGGGAGTTGTAGGAGGCCACTACAAAGGAAAATCCCTAGCTCAAAAGTTACTTCGAGCGCGACTCTAGTGGCATACACTTCATAAGGATGCTAAGGAATATTGTTTGGGTCATGTGGTTTGTAAAGAGGGTCCGTTGGTGGATCATGTGAAGATCACCATCATAATAGATATTCCACCACCAACATCAATACGACAATTAAGAACAACTTTGGGCCATACATGATACTATAGGAAGTTTATTAAATGGTACGCACAATTCACATCTCCAATGGAGAAGTTGTTGAATAAGGACACTAAATTTTAGTGGAATGAAGAGTGCCTGAAGAGCCTCGACATATTGAAAGAAAATATGGTTACTGCACCTATTTTAGTGTTCCCTAACTGGCAAAAAGAGTTTCATGTCCATGTTGATGCTTCGTCCATTGCATTATGTGCAGTTTTGGCTCAACTGAGAGAGGGATATATTGACCATCCCATTGCATTTTCTAGAAAGAAATTATCCACTACAAAAATAAACTACACTATGAAATAAAGAGAAGGGTTAGCTATGGTTTATGCATTATTTATTAGGAGATCATTTAAAAATGTTTACAGATCAACCCACTTTACGATACCTGGTTAATAAGCCAGTGTTGGGGGGAGAATCTACATATGGCTCTTATTATTTTAGGAGTATGATGTGAGACCTGACTATCTGTCAAGGTTAGAAACAAGGGAAGAGCCATCCAAGTTGGATGATAACCTCCCAGATGTGCAGCTATTTTCGATCAGGATGGTGGATGAATATTTTCAAGACATAGTAACCTTTTTGGTGATAGGAATGACACGTATAGGGTTGTCTGTCAATAAAAAGAAACACTTGGTTGTTAAAGCAATGTATTATCAATTGATAGTAGGTTAGTTATTTAAGCTGGGACCAGATGAAGTATTAAGACGCTGTGTTACGAAGCATGAGCAACCAATGATTTTGGTTGAAGCTCATGAGGGTGTTGCAGGGGGCCACTATGCATGAAAATCCACAACTCAAAAGATATTGCGAGCAGGAATCTGGTGGCCTACACTCCATAAAGATGCTAAGGAATATTTCCGATCTTGTGATGCCTCTTAGAGAACTAGAAACCATTTAGAAGGGATGAAATTCCGTTAGTGCCACAATTTACCTTGCAAGATTTTGAGAAATGGGTTGTTGACTTTGTGGGAACAATCAATCCACCTGCAAAGAGGTCAGGAGCATGACACATTATTACTACGACAGATTACTTGACTAGGTAGGATAAAGTTGAACAGGTGAAGGACTGTAGTGCCACAACTGCTACAAATTTCTTGTTTCAAAATGAAGTTACTATATTTGGTTGCCACGAGTTTTTTTGAGTGATCAAGGATCTCACTTTGTCAATAATATTATTGAGGCACTCACTCATGAGTTTAAAATTTATCATTGGAAGAGAACTGCATATCATCTACAAGCTAATGGGACTGTCAAAGCGTTCAATAAGATACTGGAACATGCTTTCACAAAGGTCTGTAATGTGAACCGCAATGATTGGGATCTAAGGATCCCTGCAGTCTTATGGGAATATAGAACAACGTGTAAGAAGTTAACAGGCCAAACACCTTTCAAGTTGGTATATGGTCAAAAAAATGTCATGCGAATGGAGTATATCATGCCGAGCTTGAGGGTTGTTACATTCACAGGTATGTCGGATACAGGTGTTTTCGAAGAGAGGTTGTCACAGCTACTTCAGTTGGAGGAACATAGGTTCATAGCAGGATTTCAACAGCAAGTCCAAAAGGATCGAGAGAAGGCATGGCATGATTGCAAAATTACAAGGAAGCAATTTTAGAGAGGGGAACTAGTACTCCTATATGACAGTAAGTTCTTTAAACATCCAGGTAAGATAAGAATGAACTGGTTGGGACCATATGTGATTAAATATGTGACAAAAGGAGGTGTTGTATAATTGTAGAATCTGAATGGAGAAATCCTCAAGGTTTTGGTAAATGGAAGCCGACTGAAACCTTACAAGGGAAACCACACCTTCTTTCCTTGAGTATGCTTGTACATAGTAAAATTTTTTTTTTTTTTTGGAAACCCCAAGTTATTTTTGTGTCCAAGCTTACTTGGTGTCGAAGTTAGCCCAGGTTGTCGACTAGTATATGTCGCAGTTTATTCTATCGTAGTAGGTAATTGTATATAACTCATATTTTAGTTGAAGTGAAGGTTGTGTCGCAGTCGTCCAAATGTTCTTTAAATGCTTTATTTATGGCGCAAAAAATGGCGGCATTGGTGGAGCATCTCACATTAAATGATGAAAATAATTGGTTGTGCGAACAAAATTGCCAGCGGAAAAGATAATCATTTCTCATGATTTGGTCCGATTCACTCAATCTTGGAAAAAGAACTGATAGGACAAATTGAAAGCTGGATTTAAAGTCCTATCAGTTCGATGAGTTGGTCCATTGTTTCCTTAACGATTCGAGAGCCCATAATGTTAGAGTGTTGAAGAAATCTAAGTCTAGGTATGTAAAAATGGAGGTCTCCATGTCCGACATGAGTGCTGAATAGATTTTTATTGCAGAAGTTGTTTTCGGAGCGACCATTTCAGTCGATCAAGAACAACCGGAAATTATGTCAACGCATGTTCCAATTGATCCATCAAAGAAGAAATGGTCATCTGCACAGTATGAAGCTACTGAAACTAGTTCAAAGCGAAGTAATGCTCAAGAAGTGTCAGGATTTGGAATTGGCTATGCGTCGTTGCTTTCACCGTATGTGCCGTATGGTACTTCCCAAGATATTGAAGGGGGTTATTACTCAAGGAGATATGATGGGAAATATATCCAAGTTGTCTTATGTAGATCATGACCTCAGGAAGTTTCCAGAATTCTCTCCTACAAAGTATATGCAACCAATTTTAGATGCGAGAACTCAAACTACTTTCTTGGAGCTTATGCCATGGGTCCTAGGATTGCAGCGGTCAGGTAATTTATCGCTGCTCAACATAACACACTTCGAGCAATCAATGGAATTCAATGTACGTGTCAAAAAATTGTCATTGTGTGTGCATGGAGGGTTATTATGGATCGACAAGAAGATTCCCATCGAATCAGACCTAATTGCGGATATCACGGGGTTTCTGAAGGCAGTTCTTGACCCTACTACATGTTTTGTAGGAAAAGAGAAATATAGGGAGTTGGAAAACTGTATTAAGGAAAATATAATCTGATAACAGATAAGAAGGGATACGAAATAGCCTCAATCAATGATGAAGGAGTGTGCTTCGTAGCAAAGGCGCTAGCAAGTAAGGTTCTCAGGAAGTGTCGACTGAACTAGGTACCTGCGACAATGATTGCGATTGCTGAGCAATTTGTAAAATCGGTGAAGATGAATTGGGCCACCTTCTCACTGAATGAATTTCTTAGTGACTACTAGGATGTGCTGGATAAAGGTAACCCATCTCACTATTCTTGGATCATTATCTTAATCTCATTTGTTGCTTGGGTGGAACAAAAACAATATCAGGAGATGGATTGTCGACCTGGTTAGTGTTTGGTCCCGTGGTATGCTAACCTATGGTTCAACGATGAGGCAAAGAGACAAATTGAAAAAAAATGTACAATTTTACATTGAAAAGGAAGCACTCTGACAATATGTACCCATGATTTCGTGCCTAGAAGCATCGGTGGTTTCCAAGTTCAAGGGAGTTATAAAGTTTAAGGCCAGACCTCACCACATGTATGTCTAGGCGAGACACGATCCAGATAAACAGTGGTTGGTCACTAGTTATAAGCTATTAGAGTAGGATATCCTTACCATTACTAACGAATGGCCAATAGAGTGGAAGGTCCCCATCGAATCTTAGTAGATCTCCACAGACATGTCGTAGCAAGATCAGGAACAGGGTGGGACCTCCTTATAGAATGGAGCCTAGGGTGATGATAGAGATTCCCATCCTGCAGGGAGTACTAGGGGACATAGTCACACTCAGGAAAAGTCGCAAGAAGAAGGTCAAGACTTGAGTGCGACAAAGAAAAATCCACAACCTAGTGTAAGAGAAAAGCATAAACTACAGCATGTGGAAAAAGGAAGAAGTCAAAAGCGGAGAAGCAAAAGGTTTTCATGGCCTTGAATAAGGATGCCATTAACAACCTGTATGATTATATGACGAAGGTCATATAAGAGACATCCAAGTTGGCCGAGGAAAAAACCATGCACTTATTTGGAGGAGTGACAGATCAGATCGAAGGTCTGCGACGAGCTATCCAGGGACTTAATATATCTCTAGTTCAGTCGGGGGCTACGCAACAAATAGAGGAAAGCGTAAATGAGGAAGCGATGCCCAGGAATCCACTGCTACGACAGGAAGGGAAGTACAACTGCTGCCATGAGCATTAAGTTTTGGCGACCTAGGATTGCAGGACTAAGATCATAAACTGATCTATATTGATATAAAATTGTCAGTATTACCCATGTTTATGTTGAAAAAACTTCAGTAGCATGTCGTGGAGGAGATCAACGTAAGGGAAGAGAAAAATTATGGTGAAATGATTAAGTATCAAATGCAACATAGTACACTAGAGGAGGAGTATGAGAAGCCGCAGAAGGAATGGGAAGAAATTGCCAAAGAGGATCAACTGCAAAATGCTGTCGCAGTAGCTTTTCATGTAGTACTTGAGGCCGAGGTAGCTAAAGTTATGACTACTGAAGAAAAGATGATGATATTGACTTGAGTCCTTTCAAGGTTCTGTGACAATATTGGAAATTTGGAGGTGAAGCTAGTACCAAGTACTCCTCCATAGGTAACAACGTAGTGACGCGAGGATGTCACTGAAGCAATCAGAGCTATCAAGGGCTACAAAAGCGAATGTGGCAAATTATTTGAAGAATCCACACAAGAATATGAAGAACTGCTAGATGATGCATAGCTACAACATATTAATGTCAGATTGGAGGAAACACAAAACAAAATGAATAATCTAAATGTTAGGGTTAACCCTGACTTGGGATTGAGCCAAATTTGGTTAGGTCTAACNNAGAGCCATGGTGTTTGGAGTCCCATCTAGCGAACATAAGCGGGGTCCAGGGGCCTTGTGGAAAGCAGCCGCAGAGAAAAACCCTACCTGTTAGGGAGCCTGTGTGAAGTCCAAGAGAGAGCCATTGTGTGGAAGAGCTGCTGAGCTCGACTTCCCTCATGAAGCCTGCTGCAGAGAAGCCACTCTACTAGTGGTGAACTGCGGAGCAGTGGAAAAGCCGCTACATCTTGTAGCCGTTCGTTGTCAAGATCTTGTGGAATCCTGCTGCTTGGAAAGCTGTCCCAGAGCCTACAAAAAGGAAGACGCCCTATGCAAGAGGCTGTGTAATGAAAATAGGAGAGAATTCCATGGAGAGCCGCTCACGCACAGAGGAGAAGCAGTGGAGATATGCAGAGGAGGAGAGGCTCATGCGCAAAGGAGAATCTTGGAGATCCACTGACAGAGGGAGAGATGCTAGTGCGCAGCACTGCCCAAGGAGCAGACTCGGCCGTTGTGGAAAAGGAGCCATCCCATAGAGGTTGTGCGGTGGTGAAGGAAGCATCCAGGAGAGCATTCGAACCGGTCGTGGAGGAGTCGATCCAGTGGAAGGGCGCCATTGAGCCCATGGAGAAGAGTCGCTAGCTCTAGAGGAAGGTCCCGCTTTGGAGGATCCCATGAACCTATGAGGGAGTCGTGCAAAAGCAGATCCTGTGAGGGAGCTGTGCAAGAGCAGAAGAACACAGATCTGAGTAGGGAGTGCAACCAGTGGCACGATTTGTAGAGGTTCAAGACATGGATCAAGCAATGAATGGCATGATGAGGCAAATTTAGCACATGGAAGACAGAGGGCCATGAGTTCAATGGGAGCTCAGTGTAGTGAATACAAGCATGGTGTGAATGTAGGGCATG
>NWUY0300008129.1:88084-99338 GCA_004151065.3 Larix sibirica
ATTAAGGCATAGCAGGTGGAACCAAAAACCCTAGGATTCCTTGTTGAACGAATGCATCCATACCACATCTTGTGTGGAGTCTTGTTTTCCAAAGCATTAGTTGGACTTATATTACTCAAATAAATTGCACATAAAACTATATCACCCCTAAACATCAATTCACATTCTTGAAAAATAACATGGAGCATACCATATTCAAGAGATTTCTATTCAATCTTTTTGCTAGACCATTATATTGAGGATTGTATGGAACTATAGTTTTATGCCTAATCCCATGTTAATGAAGATAGTTTTAAAATTCATTAGAAGTGTATTATTTTCCATTATTAGTCTGAAGTGTGCCAATGTGAGATTGTGTTTCATTTCCAATCCATACATGAACATTTTTGAATGTTTCATATGCCTCAGATTTTTTATTTAATAAATAAAACTAACCCATCATGGTGGAATCATCAAAAAACATTATCAGATATTTATTACCATTTGTAGAAGGAACGGGCATGGGACCACATAGTTCAGAGTGTATCAACTCTAACTTTCTACATGCTATGAAATTTGACTCATGAAAAGGATGCTTACTATGTTTTCCAAGACTTCAAGAATCGCATTGTTTTCAGCTGCTTTGGAATGGTGGGAAAACCAGGAACGCCATTCTTTTTCAACAATTAGAGACTATTATAGTTGGTGTGTCCATATATAATATGCCATAAAATACTGGAAGACAATTTACCTTCTTCATGCTGAGAGAGGCAGACAAATTTTTGAACTCTTGTTGATGATCCTTTCAGCTTCAACAACTTTCCATCTTCATATTCGATCATGATGAATTGGTTGTCAGAGGAATTCCTTATCTCCACAATCCCATCAAACATGTGGATGGAATGGCCTTGTTGTCGAATCTGCACCAAGGACAACATGCTTCTCTACAACTNCCTGATTGTCAGAGGATGTCCTTATCTCTATTATTCCATCGAACATGTGGATGGAATGGCCTTGTTGTCGAATGTGCATCAGGGACAACAAGCTTCTCCGCAACTCTAGAAGGTAGAGAACATTATACAACAAAAAATCAGGGAATCCAAGAAATTTGAGCCCGATGGAGCCAATTCCCTTGGGCTTGAGGCCAGAATTATCTACAAAATATACTATTCCATCTACATTATCATTCAATTCTTCAAAAGAATATTTTCTAAAGGTCATGTGGGAGGTTGCACCAATGTCAAGTATTCAAGTATCTCTCCAATATGAAGTATTGAAGGTCACTTCATTTAATCCAACTTTACAATGCACAACAATAAAGTGGGGAGATTCATGATATTTACCAACAATTGAATGAGTTCCAATTATGAGTGTGAGTGATACAAATCCTTCAATTTCTTCAAATAACCATAAGATTCTTTACTAGATCATATATGATGACTCACCTCTTCACTTACAGATGCAGCGATCAATGCATATGCCTTCTTGTCTCTACTATTCCATATGGTGAGTTATTTATGTGTTGTAGGTTTTTTTGGTGCAGTGAACATAGGACCATCCACTGTTTCAATGATTTCCCCTTCGCAGATGCCATCCCATAGATCGTTGATGAGTGTTTTCTTGATCTTTCTCAATCATTCTGGTTAGTTGTCCTTTCCAATGAGCATTGCTCTGATGATGGAGGCTAAAGAATTCATCTTTCACGAAAAACACTGCAATGAAAAATAAGTAGTGAAAAAATACTAGGTGCAGGTTTGTCACTGCCACCGTTTATAATACAATGTTTTCTCAATAGTGGTAATTTTTACAACAATTTTTAAAATGTCTGCGAGTTATATTTATGCAATACAATAAGTTCTCTATGAATTTACAATGGAAATATTTGCACTAAAGGCTTACAATACAGTTTTAAAACTTCAAGGACAATAATAGTACCAGTCAAAAATCCCCTTCCCAAAGTAATAAGATATTATCCAGCTTAGATAGAGAACAAAAATGCTACTTGGACTCAACGTTGAGACACAACACAAACATATTTCAGTTAATGCCAGGTAATAGAAATGCACAATAGCTCGGTCATACATAACCAATGATGTGCACAACAAAATAGCCTTTCCAAAGAGAATAGTATGTTCCAAAGAGACATTCATCCAGCCAAGGAGGTAAGACACTGAGCAGAAAAAGCACCCAAAAAGAGAGATATGACCTAAGGGATAGTGAGATATCACACCCAACCTCTTATAGGCTTTAAAACAACCAAAACCTCATCACCACTATCAATATTTCCTCATGTAGCTCTCATGATTCCATCAACTTCAAAACAAAATGGAAAAAGGATAAAAATCCAACACATGGCACAAGAGTATCTACAAAATGTCTAGTGCCTACATTACCAAAGGATTACAAAATTCCAATCTGCCTAAAAACTGCATAATAAACAGTGGCATGAATACATAATAACCTCCCAATCATCATTACTATTGTCTTGACTTTCATAGCGACAAAAGGAAATTCAAAATGAAAACCAGATGAAGAACTTTGATTATGTATCATTGATAAAACACAATCTCCAATGCAGTCGTTCAAATATGCGGATGTGGAGATAACCACCAAACAACTAGTATATAGGGACATGGGCGTGCAGATAACAACCAAACACTTAGTATAGAGGGACATGGGCATATCGAGTGAGTCTTCAATTAAAAATTGGGAGGTGGTTGTATATTAGATGTCAAGGGAGGATGACGGAAGGCAATATCAATGTTTCAAAATAAATGAGATAATAATTGAGCAGTTTGATGAGCTAATGGGTATGCTAAAATCGTGAATCAAGCAGCCCTCCAAAAACAATTTGCACGAGGATCCTGACGTTTGATTCACCAGAGGTTATGGGTAAGAGGATTCGACACAAATGGAAAATAAATGGAGATTCGATGCATAGATCACCAAAGTTCGTAGTTAAGAGTATTCTCATCTGCGAGTAGGTAAAGAAGATGACTTAGGCAAAGACGTAGGTCATGGGGAAGTTGAAACACATAGGATGGATTCACACCAAGGAGATGGGATACCCATGTAGTAGGGAGATAATGAAATGTCCCTGAGCAGACTAAGCGAGATAGAACTTGTAGAGAATGGCAAAGGAATCTAGGAAGTTGCAGGTCTCATAAATGGCAGGACGAAACTAAGGACTAACAGGAGTTATGACAACCAGGGCTCTTATACCACTGTCAAGCCTTGGGTAACTCCAAGGATGGATGATCTTTCATTAACGTGAATGTCATATTAATACATGGAGAAGTGACCTTGGATTTAATCTTGCAAGAGGTCCTTTGGAATTCTCAATGAATCTTCAACTTATTCTTCAATAATAGAAAAACTAAGTATTTACAATATTTTACACAGGAAACCATAATCCTTACGAATTAGTTTCCAACACTTGGCAATTGGATAAAACCAAAAATAAATATTTTAGCATTTCAACATGCCCATATTGAGGACAACATGGATTTTGAACATTCTTGTTAGTTCTTCTCCTACCCATTGGAAAACCCCCCATGATTAATGACCATGCAAAGAATTCCTTCTTTGGTTAAAACTAAATATTTTAGCATTTCAACATGCCCATGTTGAGGATAACATGGATTTTGAACACTCAGATTAGTTATTCTCCTACACCTTGGAAAACTCC
This sequence comes from Larix sibirica, assembly GCA_004151065.3. NCBI lineage: Eukaryota > Viridiplantae > Streptophyta > Pinopsida > Pinales > Pinaceae > Larix > Larix sibirica. The sequence continues at coordinate 91,752 of NWUY0300008129.1, forward strand.
CCATGATTAATGACCATGCAAAGAATTCTTTCTTTGGTTCAAACACTATCTTATGCATGTTTTGCGGCCCAGACAACTAAGTCTCTTACATATACTTGAGCCTCCACAACTTATTTAGGTGGTCATCAAGGGTTATAATTGTGCACAATCGTTTGTGGCCTTTAAGGGATTTATACTTAATAAAGGATTTTGATATATTCCCTTTATAGTCTCACTACTAAGACTGAGAAGGTCAAGCACTCAAATTGATGGAGAGGTCATTATGAATAAAACCCCAAACTCTGTCAAGACTAATGTTTTCAAGATTAGAAAACCCAAGTTTTCATTTAACTCTAGACACTAGAGTCAATTCCTTGTTTGGTTGTCGTAGAATCCATTGGTTGAAACAATCCCCTTTCTTTAGAATCAAAGTTCCAACAACCGGTGAACCTTGCCCAAGATTTTACCATCTGGATTCAACAAAAAAGTCCACTAGCATAATGACCATTAACATATAAGCTAACTATTAATCAAACGTCTTGTGGAATTGAGAATGGGTTAATGGCCTACCAAATCCTTCCAAATATTTTGGGAATTAAAGCATCCATCTTATAAAGACCATAATAGGAGAAGCAATAAGAGACAAGAGAAAAATACTTTGCTAATATTTTTTTCTTAAAGGAGCACAAAGAAATTCAACTCCTCGATAGTACCTTGTAATATTCTTTGATATCAACTCAATGGCCCAAATCACCCATATAGAACACAAGATTTGAGCCTGTGTGAAGGTGTTCAAGATACCTAGGCTCCTCCAATACCCTAGAATGCCACACAAGTCTCAACCTACTCTATGGAAGTATTTGGTTCTATAATTTTTTGCCCACAACAAGTTTGTTATAACCTTCTCTAACCATTGAGAGGTTCTCAGAAAAGACACCTAGTGTGAGGAGTAGTAAAAATAGGTGGCAATTAACACCTTGGTACATATCTAAAATTTTGCTACTAAAGCCAGAAGTTATGTGATCAATTTTTCATTTTCTTTTCAATCCACTAGACCACTATCCTTTGCAACTCTTTAGGTGAGGCTTGAAATGGAAAGGGTGTCTTGAGAAACTTGAAAATATGTATAGATTAAATCTAGGACAATCCCTAACCCTTGACCCAAGTAGGAATGGGGTGTGGATTATGTTTACGACATTGGGTCTTGGTCCACTAAATGTTGGAACTTGAAAAAAACACATCACATGTCTAGGCATTCCAAGGTGTTAACTTGTGAATATTTCTCCTTTAGAATGGTGAGAAAGGAATCGTTGACAAAATATCCATTAACCCATTGCATGTAGTCATGCTTAGGTAAATGAATTCCCTAATAAGGTGTTGGCATACTTTATAGTAAATTAGATGACCCAAAGCTTCTATAGTGAAAACATAAAGAAAAGGAGCAAGTGGTAAACCCTACCTGGTATATCTAAATAAACCAATTCCATGTTATTTACATATATTTATGAACAAACACATTGAAGCCTCAACAAAAAGAATTTCAACCACACAGACAAAGAATGAGCACCTAGAGCCTTCAACATGGATAGGATGGAATCCATTCCACATTATTGTAGGCCTTTTCAAATTCTATTTTGATAAATAAATCATCTAAGCTCAAGGAATGGGCCCACTCCATGCCCTCTTAAATAACAATTATGTTATCTAGAAGTGGGCCCAAATGAATATAATATTTTTATGTTGCAATTTTTCATGAAGAATGTGTTTTATATATAACATCAAGGCCTTGGATAAATTAAAACATTACATGAGTAAGAAAAGCAATATGTATCCAAACTATAATGAGATTAGGCCCCTTTGCGTAGGGATGAATTTGAGAAGATCTTCATTGATGCCAAACCCTGATGTTTATTTATTCATAATACCTTTATACACTTGCAATAGGTTAGGACCAACAAACTCCCATGTTTCTTTGTAAAGCTCAAAATCCTTCAAATCCAAATGTTTTATCATTGAGAATTTCCATACTCATACTTGGGTAAATGATTTCTTGACCTACTTTATTGTAAATAAGATTATCCAAATATTCTAGAGTGAAAACATACAGAGTAAGAGTAAGTGTACAACCCTGCCTGATAGATCTAAATAAGCCAATTACCTATTATCTTCATAGATTTATGGACAAACACACGGAGGCCTCAACAAATAGAATTTCAACCACACTACCAAAGAATGAGCCAAATCCTAGAGCTTTCAACATGGCTAATATGAAATTCATTCTGCATTATTGCAGTCCTTTTCAAAGTCTATTTTGATAAAGAAACCATCTAGGGTCAAGGAATGGACCTACCCCATGCTCTCTTAATAGCAATGATATTATCTAGAATGAAGTGGCCCCAAATGAATCTAATCTATTGCATTATTTGGGAATAATGCATATAATATCAACAATGGCAAGGCCATAGCTAAATCTTACGTGAGACATTAAGAAAAGCAATATGTCTCCCAAATGGTAATGAGCTAAGCCCCCCTTGCTTTATGAATGAATTTGAGAAGACCTTGAGTAATTCCAACCCCAAATGTATATTTTCTCATAATTCCTTTATATACTTGTAGTAGGTTAGGACCAACAAACTCCCATTTTTCTTTGTAGAGATGAAACTCCATCCAATCCAAAGGTTTCATCATTGACCATTTCTCCAAGTGTCACTATCAACCCATTTGATGTCGATGCTTGTTTACACACCCTCCTATTTTCTTAAAGCACATGACTCATGACTACATCTAAGCATCATTCCATGCCCACCTCACATTCCTTGGTGCAATCCCGATATTGTAAAATAAATTTGTAGTGGTTAACAGTTTGCTTTTAATCTTGCATTGTTCAATCATTTACCCCATCATAATTTTAAGGGCAACAATTATTTTCCCAACCTCCTCAATGGCCAAAAATTTGAGGAACACTTTAGTTGATCTATTCCTAATCTCTAGCAAGTGTAAATGAGTTTTACAATGTGCTCCTCTTATACATTGGTCATAATCTACCATCATAAAATGACACAACTTGCATTACAAGGGAAAAAACCCCGCTACAACCACTACAAATGGTACCATATCTTTTAGCAGAGGTTTTTACATAAATGTAATAACTAAAAAAAATCGGTTGTCGGAGGCTTTTGTGGATGTTTTTTTTCGATGTGCTTTATTGGTTGAAACACGTCGATGCTAACAAACATAACAAGCACCAGTGCATTCGAAAGAAATAATAGCACCGATGTGCCTAAAAACAACAAGCATTAGTGCTTAACATTACATATAGCATTGGTGCGCAACAAAATTTTAACGGGAACCAGTGCTTTATAACAATAAATGCACCTGTTCTTATGACCTATTAAACAACATCGGTGTTATATAACAACATATGGACCAATGCTTTAGATTAAAACCAGCATTAGTGTTGTTAATATAAAGTAGCGCACTGGGGCGTAATACTATAAAAAACCTTGGGGCATGTGACGAGTATAATGTTGCTCCGGGACTATGTTGTTTTAAGCGCACCATTGCGACAATCAATTAAACATGTCGGTGTGGCAATGTATCAAATGCACTTGTGCAACAACATATGAAACACACTGGTGCTATCATAATGATGAAAAGCACTCCTAATTATTTTATGTTTGGTGAACCGTGACTACTGACATCACACTGGAATATATATATTTTATTTAATTACATTATTCATACATTATTCATTATAAATTGAGATATTTTTTATAGTAGTATTCATTTGAATTTTTATTATTGCGTTTCGATATGATGTTTGGATTAATTTGTTATATCATAATTTTTCACATCTATTGTAATAGTTAATCATCCATATATATAACTACCGATGTAACATTTCACGACACTAGAGTATGAAATACAAAAAAAAACTTCATTTAATTATATATCAATAAGAGGTCCTTTGTCGAGGTGAAAATCAGCTAGGGTTTGGCAGTGCACATGGTTTTCTCGGCTGTCAGAGACCTCATGGTAGGGGCTTCTTTCCCTGCAGCGGTCTCGGCGGAGGCCCCAGGCCATGGCGTCTACGGGAATGACGTCGGCTGAAGGGGGAGATGAGGCAAGGAGGGGGGAGGCAGGAAATCGGGAGTTTGGTGCTAAACACCGGATGGGCCCGGGGGTTGTCTTCCAAAGTCACTGGCTATCCCGACCATTCAAATACGATCGGAGAAGGTGAGAGAAAAAGTAGAGCTGTGCAAAGAGAAGGCCCTAATTGGCAAGTTCGTGGGTATATGGAATAAGGAAAGGGATCTAGTTCGGTGGATCAAAAGCAAGTGGAACCCAAAAGGGGATTACGATATGCAGTTGGGGGCCAAGGGCTTCTTTACCATAATATTTTTAATGTGGAAGACATAGATCGAGTATTGGAGGGGGGAACCTATTTTTTCTTTTCAACTAGCCTTTACCTCAGACCCTGGAAAGAACGTTTCAAACCAGAAATGGAGGACATGAAGGTTGCCCCAGTTTGGATCAGACTTTTTTCTCTCCCTTGCGAATTTTGGGATCTAGAAATCTTGCAGGTTATTGGTAATTCACTTGGGGAATTCGTCAAAGTTTTAGAATAGACGAGACTGCAACGGTATACTTCATGTGCTCGGATCTTTGTTTATACGGATCTCTCCAATGAGCTCCCAGAAGCTATCAGCTTAAATTAGGAAGATGAAGAATGGATCCAGCCGCTTGATTATTGAGCAACTTACTTTCCGCTGCAGCCTCTGCCATGAATATGGTCACTTCAGCAGAAATTGTCCTCATTCTGATCGGTAGAATGCCTCTTCACGATCAGACTCTGACAGTAAGAAGGATAAGGAAGGGTTTACCCAGGTCCGAAGCCCCAAAAAGAATAGATCTAATGACCAGTTGTGAAAAGGAAAGGAAAAAGTGGATAATGGTTCCACCAGCAAAAACCCGTTTCAGGTGTTGGAGGAGTTCGATGAGGAGGGTGAGGGAAGAACGGGCGAAAAAGAACCCTTGCAGATGAGTATGGATGAAGTTGTGGAAAACTAGAGTCAGGATCAGATCTTGGATGATCAACCCGCAGCGATGGAAGAAGATGGTGAGGAAGAACTAGATCTGGGAGAATTAGATCTGGACGAGATCGAGAAGGAATGTGAAAAAGGGGGGAAGGGTAATGTTACCAGAAGACAGGTGGAGATCCTAAGGGAAGCAATCATCAAATCAAAAGCTAGTCAGAAGTTGGGTATCATGGCTGACCCTCAGTCTGGGAACAAATGGAAGTCTCCAACAAAGGATTTGTAGCACGGTAGGAAATCCAACAAACAAAGAATAGCAGAAATCAGTGTAAAGCTTATTGAGTCTGGCCAATACCTGACAATCAAGGTGACCTTCTATGAAGTAAATAGAATTTCGCAATCAATATTATATCTTGGAACATTAGGGGGTGCAATCACCCCCAGAAGATAAAAACGCTAGCAAGAAAGATTAAGCAAGAAATACCTGATATTCCTTTTATTCAGGAGACCAAATGTTCATCCAGCACAATGGAGAAAGTAGGGAAAAAAATTTGGAAAGGCTGTGAGGTCATGGAAATTGATGCTACTGGCATGGCAGGGGGCTTAGCAGTCCTTTGGCGACCTCTCTCCATCACTCTTTCCAATTGGAGAGCTAACATATTCGCTTTGATGTATGATTTTGTGGTTCTGGATTCAAGGGTTTCTGGAACCGTCGTTAATGTCTATGGGCCAAGTGCTGCGCCTCATAAGGAGGCTTTCCTTCAGTTCTTCTCCTGGCTCGTTGTGCAGGCTGGGGAGGGGTCATGGATTGTTGGTGGGGATTTCAATCTTATTACCTCCCTTACAGAGAAAAAAGGTGGCAGAAGGACTTTGGATAGATTCCAAGAATCATTCTAGGATGTTCTCAGCTATAGCCAGTTCATTGATGTAGAGACTGGGAATGGCTGGTACACTTGGAATAATAAAAGGGGTGGTACCCACCTGGTGGCATCTCAACTTGATAAATTCCTAACCACCGAAGATGTTGCATGGGGGCAGGGGGAATTCAATTCCAGTGTCCTCCCTTGGGCTGGCTCCGATCATTGGTCTGTCGTCTTAAACTGGGACCTATCGAATTCTGGGCTCTTTAAGCCTTTTTTATTTGAACAGTTTTGGCTGGAACATAATGACTTCAATGATCTGGTGAGGTAGTGGTGGCAGGAGCTGGTTCCCCGGAGGGATCATGTATGTACCAATTTTAACAAAAGTTAAAGGCTCTGAAGGCAAGGATTAGGACCTGGAATCGGGAGAATTTTGGCAACATATTTCAGGATAAAAAGAAGTTGAGTGAAGACTTAGAAGTCATTAATCGGAAAGGGATGGAGGATGGTTGGGACACGAACTTATGTGAACAAGAGCAGTTCCTCCTGGAACGCTTGGAAGCGTGGGAAAGGCAAGAAGAGATCTTCTGGAAACAGAAGTCTCGTAACAAATGGCTACAAGATGGTGAGAGGAACACTAAGTTCTTCCACAATACAGTCATCCAAAAACGTCATAGATCGAAAATCCTCAAGATCCATAAAAGCAATGGGGAACAGGCAGAAACTAGAGGAGAAATCAAAGAGGAACTTGTGACCCATTTTGAGGCTGTCTTAAAAGAAGATCAGGTGGATCGCATCCATGACATTGCCAAAATTTCCAGCGTCATTCCTTGTATGGTTTGTAGGGAACACAATGAAATGTTATGCAAACCAATCTCGATGCAGGAGGTTGAGGAAGCAATGAATCAGATGGCTCTTGGGAAAGCCCCAGGCCCTGATGGGTTCACCACCAACTTTTTTCATCACTTATGGGATCTCATCAAGGTAGAAGTTCATCAGATTGTGAAAGAATCATGCAGCAGTCGAGGGGTTCTCAAAGCTTTCAATGCGACTTTCTTATCTCTTATCCCAACAGAGGATGGAGATAATTCCCTAGGGAAGTTTCGCCCGATAGCCTTATGCAATGTCATCTACAAAATCATCTCTAAGGTGATTGCCAATCGGCTTAAGCCTCTCCTGCCCATTCTTATCAGCCCAGAGCAGTCGGGTTTTGTGGAGGGTAGACAAATCACGAATAGTATTATCCTGGTTCAAGAAGTCATGCACTCCCTAAAGGTTACAAAGAAACCTATCATGCTTGTTAAGTTAGATATTGCCAAAGCTTATGACAAAATCAGTTGGGAATATATGGGGGGTATCTTGAAGGCATATAGTTTTGATCGGGAGTGGGTGACCTAGATTATGAATCTGGTTTCGACCCCTTTTTATTCCATTCTCCTCAATGGGTCCCCTTCCAAGCTCCTTCAGGATTCTCATGGTATTCGTCAAGGTGATCCCCTGTCCCCTTTCCTCTTCATCTTAATGGCGGAAGGTCTCAATAATATTTTGCAATCCCAAGCAGCCGAAGGCAGGCTTCGGGGGCTCCAGCTTCATGGGGTAACGGATAAGTAGACGCATTAGCAATTTGTGGATGATACAATGTTAATGGGGCATCCTTCAGTCCAAGAGGCTCGGATATTCAAGAAATGCCTTGTCCTTTTCGCGAAGGCGTC
>NWUY0300008131.1:5866-17484 GCA_004151065.3 Larix sibirica
TAAAGACTTCCTATCACCTAGACACCATGACTAGTCTATGTTTATTGAGGAGATAACACATTCCTTTATACAAGAAATCGTTATGTTCCAATAAGGGAATCGATTGTTGGCACCAAATATTAGACCCAATGTTCAATGCACAAGCCAACAATAAAGCCCACTAGCGTTTGCATTTTCAATACCCTAGAAAGGTAAGGTCTCACCCTAGACACTAATGAATATTACAAGAACATAGTTAAATGATAAAGAAATAGAACATGCATCTTAAACATTCATTTAATCATTACAGATCATTCATCATTCATAAAAATATAATATATATTAACATAAAAGTAATTTAGAAGGGAAACCGATACATCATCCATTCCATTTCATTCCTCAAAAGGTATTACATTCATAGTTCTTACAATTAAAAAAACTACTACATCACATCCCATCAACCCTAATTTGTCCCTTTCTACCCCTATATATACACTTTTACGTCAGTTACAACACAATACAACTGTTACAAAACCCATTTCTTGAAGGGTGCACTTGGTGCACAATAATTTACATAGCTTCTAATGCATGTTCTACTACGCGTAGAAGTCCAAAACTACAAGACAAGGTGCCAACAAGATTGAGAAGTGAGTAATAGATTGTAATGAACTTGCACTCTTAAGGGAGCCTATGCCTAGATTACAGAGAAGCTCTAATGTTGACCACCCGTTGAAAGTCAATAGGTTCTATTTACCTCTTGTAGTGTACTAGATAATGGGGTAGTGAAACAAGGGGTCCTAAATAAGGTTGGATTTAGGAGTATGTAGCAACTTATATAACTAAGTGAATTCTATAATGAAAATGGCAACACATTGCCTTTGGTCTTCATAATGGAGTTAAGAACTTAATGCATGACGCTATCTATTAAGCATGAATATCTATTGTGAATAATGAATCTCATAGTAAAATCGAATAAGAGAAAATTAATTATTCTTTCAATTTAGAGTCATTGTTACATGGTTTACATATACACTGGTCAAAATGTATGTGATGGAAAGCATCCATCCGTACGAGAGAGAGTATAGACTTTGAGCCACCCAACAATATGAGAGAAAAGGCTATGAGAAAGTTGGTGCCCAGAACAACTCATAGGGAAGATAAAATCATTCTCAATACGGGGATAAGTATTGGAATAATGATGAAGTTTAGAAGATATGCTCCATAAATTCTCAATGATTATCTTTTTTAAATACCCTAGGATTAATGATAGAGATATTGGATGGTGGAAAATTGTAGCTATCTAAGCCAACACAATGCATAAGAGTTATAAACTCTACACAACAAGAGTGTTACTGTTAATATTAGTGAATGCAGATTTCTATAGTGTCACAATGTATAATAATTTTCGGATATTACTGTGTTAACTTTTGGATTTCCCGACTTTTTGAGTTAACACTCCATTCATCATCAAGGGAGAAGTAAGAACAACTATGAAAGATCAATAAGAACACTACTACTTCATAAAGAGATATATAAGACTAAAATACAATTCAAAGTGGTATTTGAACGTTGGAAAAGTGATAAAAACTCACACCAAAATAAGTTAAAATGTTGTTAAAAAATAAAGATGAACCTTACACAAAAATTAAATAAAATTAATAATATAAAATGAACATAAAAAAGAAATGGGTTAAATTTTAAACGAAAGTCCCAAAATAAAGAAAAATAAATAAAACAATAAAAATAACCAAATATTAATAAAATATATAAATTAAAATTATTTTGAATTTTTTAAATAAATAAATACAACAATAAAAATAACCAAATATTAATAAAGTATATAAATTCAATTTTTTTTTCGAATAAATAAATAAAACAATAGAAATAACTAAATAATAAACACAACAATAAAAATAACTAAATAATAAATACAACAATAAAAATAACCAAATATTAATAAAGTGGAAATACATAGATTCGAAATAGGCGAAGGTTAAAAAACAGGTAGGTAATCTGTTTCCATCCCCCAAAACGGTAAAAAGGCCACATCGATCTCCTTGGATACCATTTTGTGATTTATTGAGCCTGTAATCTCCGATTTTCCGCTTGCCGACCGAATCTAATTTCCTTCATTATTGGTAAAACAGACGTTGCCTATCCTAACGGTCAAATGATTTTAAAATTTAAAATCACCACCAATTTTAGTTGTATTGCCAATGCCATCGCTTACATTGTTCTTCTATTCTGCCATATGCACGTTGTGAACGAGACCATAGCTGAAGAGGAGGGAGAAGGAGAATGATTGGTGCAGAGAATGAAGACGGAGCTGGAGAGCTCGTCCCGGTGCTTTCCGTCTCCAAGAACGGATTACGAATCCGCGCTATTCTTCTGTGCGACCCAAATTCAGAGGAAAACGAGGGAAACTTCGTGGAAGAAATAATATTTATGGTGGGAACGCATCCGGATTGCCATGATGGAGCTCTGCCCTTCGCCCACTAGTCTCTTCGTTATATGTTCACACCCTTGCGTGTAAGAAATATCATAGCTTGTAAGCTCGTATCCCTCTGTGCATTGAGTCTTTTTGGGTGATGTCTTGGCACAGGCATAGCAGCCATTCGGAACCATATAGCTGATTCTCCGCCATCTTAGAAGTCACTAGCCTAAACGAAGGAGCCGGGTGTTGTGTAAGGTATGTTGTTTGAAGGCAGAACCTCTGTAGCAGAAGAGAATTGTGACAGTCTGAGTGTGAAACTTTGTGCTGGTGTAGTGTTCAGATAGAGTCATTGCTCTGTGTCCTCATAAAAATTCACTTCCAACATTTGTATTGGAGTTTGCACCCAAGTTCAAACAGATGCTCTGAACTTCTGTGAAAGTGTGAAGGGGTCGTTACCTGTTTCGTTCAGTGTAAAAATCTGGCGGTTGGTTTGTGTTTTCAGTAAATCCCAATTTGGCATTATTGGTGCCTGAAAGATTCCATCAATTTAGTGTGAAGTTTTTTTTAGAGGGATAGCGTCAGTAATATGAGAGCCGAAGCTCATCCTCCATGTTTTTCCCTGGTCTCGATCCAGACCCCATGGGTTCTCTGAACCCTCTCTCATTTGATAAGAGTTCCCTCGAGTTTGTGGTGGACGTTATTGGTTCAAGTATGATTGTGGGGTTGTAAGGTTTCATGAATCTCAACTAGTGAAAGATACTCTTGAAATTTCTGATGTGGTGGGCTGCATCATGGTTGTGGGGAGCAAAGATGCTCACGTATGTGTAAAAGGCTGGAAGAAAACCCTTGGGGTCAATATCTGGTATTGGGTGAATTGAGTGGCCGCATAGAAGGGATTCTNGAAATAATATTTATGGTGGGAAGGCATCCGGATTGCCATATTGTTGTGGACCATCCCAGCATCAGCAGATGGCATTTACAGATCCAGCTTCACAAATCCTCTCAACGGCTCCTCCTCACGGATCTGTCATCAGGTACACATTTTTTTTTCCTCTCATCCATAGTTTGATTGCATGATTTGCCATTGATCTGAGGGTTTTTCACTGTTTTGTGGTCTTTTCCTGTTTCCTGTTCTGTATTTTATTGTGTGTCCAGTTCACGGCACATGGGTTTGCGGGGAGAGAGCTACACCCCAAGTTCCGTTAAGCCTTGGGCAGAATGATACTTTCAAGTTGGGTGCTTCAAGCAGGGTTTACACAGTGCAATGGGTTCCATTCCCCTCAACCATTCTGGAAGAAGAGTCAACCACTTATCCTATGACGGGAATTTCTCAAAGGGCTTTGCTAGAAAAAGAAGCCCAGGTGGGATACTCTCCTCCTGCTTTTAAGAATTTAGTATAATGTTTTTGGTAATAGCTTTGAATTTGATTACTCATGATTTCCTTGGTATATAGTGGGTATTATCTCTAATAAACTCCTCTCTCTTTTTGATAAATTAGTAAATTACTTACTCCTGTTGCTAGCGAGGATCGAACTCGTTTGAATAATTAGTAAATTACTTACTCCTGTTGCTATCGAGGATCGAACTCGAAACCTTCCTTCTGTTCGTTTTTCACTTCTGTTGCTAGCGAGGATGGAACTCGAAACCTTACTTCTGTTAATTCACCACTCAGCCGTTTGAACTTAAGCTCTCATGCCCAATATATTTTTATCTTTTGTCATCAGCATATTGGGTTCTTTGCCCTTATTTTTATACAATTATTTTGTTTCTTTTGCCAGCTTACTGACCATAATCCGATGATTTAATTTGTCTTTAGAATATTGAGACCTTTGGTTTAGGGTTTCCATTACGAATTTTTCTTTGCTGAAAGTTTTTAAAATGTCTCATATCCTGCGAATTCGTAGCTGTTTTAATTCTACTTTGCTGAAAGTTTTTAAAATGTCTCATATCCTGCGAATTCATAGCTGTTTTATGTATAGATATAGATGTTGGGGTGAATACATAAGTCATTGGGAGATGTTCTATACTATAGCTTATCACATAAATCACTCTGTTTTACATTGATGTCATATTACTATTCACCATTTGTTTTTTCTTTGAGATGATTTATTTCTTATTTTGGGCTAAACCTATAACGATGGTCTCGAAGATCATCTGTTACATGCATAACATTATCAGTTTTCTGTTAGCATTTTCATTCGATGTTTGACTGCTTATATTAAATAGTCTATTATGTGGTCTTTTCTTGATAGGCCCCAATCTTGCCAGCCAGTGTTCCTGAAACTAGCAAACAGGAATGCGGATTTGATATTGAAAACAAAAACGTCCTAGCTGTGAAGGACGATGGATATTTGGAAGCAATGGAATCAGTCGCATGGAATCCAGTGCGACCGACAGCACCTCCATTGCCAGGATCCCCTTCACCTTCTGCCCAGTGGCAGATTTTCTCAGTTAAAAATGAGGCCAATGTGATGCAGATGTGGGAAAACCAGAGTTCTCTAAGGGAAACAAGTAGGATCGATATGAACCAAATGCAGGAGAATCAGAGTCCTCCAAATGAAAAGACCAGGGCCGATATGACCCAAATGCAGGAGTATCGGAGCCCTCTAAGGGGAAGTGGGGCTGATATGACACAAATGCGGGAGATTAGGAGTCCTCTAAGGGAAACAAATGGGGTCGATATAACCCAAATGCGGGAGAATCAGGGTCCTCCAAGGGAAACGAATGGGGCCGATATGACCCAAATGCAGGAGAATCAGAGTCCTCCAAGGGAAAAGAAAGGGGCCAATATGACGCAAATGCAGCAGAATCAGAGTCCTCTAAGGGAAACAAATGGGGCCGATAAGCCCAAAATGCAGGAAAATCAGAGTCCTCTAAGGGGAAAAAAGGGGGGCAATATGACCCAAATGCAGCAGAATCAGACTCCTCTAAGGGAAATAAATAGAGGCAAAGCAGTTGACATCTGGTCAAGAAGACAAAAGAATGGTAATCTTGTTTGCTTGCGCACAGGTCGCAGTGAAACGAACTCAATTGGCAAGAAGATTCCGGAAAATCAGGTAGACTTGGCCAAGAAAACCAGAATTTTAAAAGAGAATTTCAGTGTTGAACTACCGAAGGAAAACAATGTGATGTATAACAAAGAAAATAGAATTTTAGGACTGGGGAAGAGAGACTGTCTACAAGAATTGCAGCAAGAAACCAGTGCTCATGGGTCCTCTTCAACTGGAGTTTGGCGAGAAGCTTGGCCAGAAGGTGATGAATATTATCCGTCTGACAAGGAGAACTTGACTCCTGTTTCAGACCGAGTATCCAAGGGAAAAACAGAGAATTGTGGTAGAACGGGTCAGGAGATGCATCCTATAAATAATACAGAGAGGGTGCCATTTCAATCTCTTTCCCAGGAATCAAAGGCCAGTGGCAGACCACCCGTCAGTTTCATCTTGAAGAATTCTAAAAAGAGTACCGAAAATCATCGGGTTTCGCACTTGTCAGAGGTAACGTTCAACTTGTTGCTTGTAAGAGCATTATAATTGTGTAAGAATGTTTCTATGCCAGTTTGCATTTTTTTTATTTTCAGTTATGTTTGGTTAGGGAATATCAATCTCTAATATTCTTGGTATGGAAGGATCGTTGATTGTTTAGGAGGCATCCTTCAAATATAAACTAGAATTATTCTAGGCAAACCTGTTTTACTCTTTCTTATTAAGTGGAATTGTTTATTTAGATCCAACTAAGTTTAAGAATACTGAAGCATATATGTCAGTTTGTTCTGTTACATGGATGTATGATGGTTAGGTATAGTTAAGTTCTTGTGCCGTTAATTGAATTTTGAATATAACACACCACCCGTATGATCCATTCATTTAAAATTTCATGTTACTTGGTTACTGTAATGGGGAGTATGTAATTGAAGTGGTGATATGTAACTCATGACATTACACGGAATTCTGGGTTTTGTTTTGCTTTGAATGATTTCCAAGGAAAAACTCTTATCATTTATGAAGCTGAGACGCTTACTTTCAAGGTATTGCTTTGGTATGAAAGTTTTGCCTGCAACTTTGAAATGGTATCGATGCCAAGTTACAAAGAAAAACTCCTGTCATTTGTAAAATTGAAATTGAAATGTTTATTTTCAAGGTATTGTTTTGATATGAAAGTTGTGCTGGCTACATGAAAGGATGGAATCATGTGGACAAGTATTTGATTTATTTATGTTAATTGAAGTCCAACTTTGAAGGATTTATCTTTTTATTTTCATATATAAGATATATTGTTATAATGGCTTTAAAACTTGTTGTTAACCTAACCTTTTACTCAAAAAAATCTGAAATTTACCTTAAACCCCTATCCTCATAATAAGGAGAATTACTCATAAGTTTTCCCTTGACATTATAACCTGGAATAAAAAAATTATTTGATTTACTTGTAAGCCATCGTTTGCAGAATATGAGATACCCCTTCAAATTTTTGCCTATGTGCTTAAGATGCTTTCCTTCAAATTTTTGTTTTTGTTTCTTTCTTTTGTCAGGTTGGGTGTTAGATTTTATTCATTTAAAAAAGGGAGTACATCTTACAATCTATGGCATGGGCCTAAAGCTGGAGCACGCAAATCGCTCCTCCCTATATAGGCAAGGATAGCCAGCATATGTGCATATCTGCCAATGTCAAGGGAGTCAATATCTTTTCTTAAGATCCTATCCTAAGATAAGCTAAGTTCTGGAGATCTTGTACTTTAAATTGTTGCTTTTCGTAGAGCTTTATATGAGAACAGGATAAGCTAAGATTTTCGTTTGAAGGGAAAAATAATTGGTCCTCCAGCTATGATGAATAAATATTTCTCAGGGCATGGGGATACTCACGTTTTATATCAGTTGTCATTGATTCAATCTGTAAAGTACCTTTATCATTGTGCATCCACAGGGAATTATTTGTTCTGTGCAAGAAGAGGAGAAAAAGAGACCTGTCGATGAATGGACCAATATTATACACTATGGATTGTTATGTGTGACTGTTTAATGGATCATCAATATATTGACAATGTATTGTTATGTGCACCTAACATGATCACCTTTGAGCCTTTCCATTATAGATGGCATTGGGTGCTGGATGCTATACGGCTTCCTAGAAAAAAACACATTAGTAAATCCTCTAGTACGTCTTCAGGAGTCCTTGTTTGAAACACCTGTTCTTTGTATGCCGTAGAAGGTAGAATTGTGGCAATACTAACTGAAATAGTGATTGCAAACTGCCTGATTTTTCATTGGATGTTCATTTCAGGCTCACAATATTGACCACGTCTTTGGAAGGGTTCAGCATTTGGTTCTAGCAGAATCGAAAAGGAAATGGCATGTAATCGTAGATACTGGCTGCTTACTAGATATGGAATCTAGGCAGGCTTTGAAGCAGCTAGAAGGCATCAAAGGGACTCGTCTGATCATCCCTAGAATTGGTATATTCTTTATTTTCTTCATTCTTGAAATTTTGTTGGTTGAAGATTTTTCTGCGGTTTGAGTTTTTAATTTTTTCTTTGTGCAGTCATACGAGAGCTAGATTGTCTGAAACGTCAGAAGACATCAAATAAACAGAATGAGGTTGAAGGAATTTTGAGATGGATAGAGGACTGTATGGTTAAAATAGGTTGGTGGATCCATGTACAAAAATCAACAGAGAGTTTGCCAGTCGGTGTCACCCCCCCTTCATCTCCCCATTCTCGTCTAAGTGATGGCAGCAATGATGCTGCTTCTTCAGTTGCTTTCTCTTCTTATGGAAACTTTATGGACGTTTTGTCGCCGACAGCAGAAGATCACATTCTTGAGTGTGCTCTGCTGTTTAAAAAGTCAACTACTGATGGAAATGTCGTTCTTCTTACTAATGATGTCGCCCTCAAAATCAAGGCCATGGCTGAGGTATGCTATATTTTCCTTGATTTGCTGCAAGAAAGAGATCTTTGATAGTTTTAGTAGCTCTGCTGTTTAAAAAGTTAGGTATTGACGGAAATGTTCTTACTATTGATGTTGCCCTCAAAATCAAAGCCCATGGCTAACGTATGATATATCTTGTTTTGCTTCAAGAAAGAGATTCTTGATAGCTTCTTTAGGAGATCATTTACCTCTGTCAATACTATAACAAGTCAAGCTATCATTCGCTTGATTCCTTGCTTTTGTTGTTTGAATCATTTCTTTCAAAATCCAATTGATTGTGAATGCAAATTGCTACAATCAATCACATCTTTTTTGGAAATCAACACAGTGGATTGCTATGATTGTTTATATCTCTTGTTTTCTTCATGTTTTATTGAATTGCGTCATTCTCTTTGTGGAGAATCCATCAATAAATTACATGAATTGATTGTCTGCTTACTGTGCTGCCTAAACCGGGCTGATCGGTAATTTTCCTATTTAGGATTGGTACTATGTTTAGTTCCTTTGTTGAGGTATTCTCTAGAAAGCTCCTTGCCTAATTAGTCTTTTGTGGGTATGCAGGAGCCCCATGTAAGTGAACATGTATGTGGAAGTGAGTTTTACATTGGTAGATTTCATTTTCCTTGCTTGTTAGATTTCATTCTAAATTCATCACGTGCTAGATTTCATTCGTTTGGTTTCTCTATGATTTAGGATGCACTCAGCATCGTGGAAAATAAGCCATTCCAGGGAACTTGTTTGTTTTGCATCAATCGTGCTTTGTTGATTCTCGTTACAAATTACTCACAGCCCTACAACATCTCATTCACAAATTGCTCTTTGGCCTTTGTCAAAAGTAAAAAAAATAGATTCATTCGGTATCTATGTCAGAGTTTAAAACTTGATTCCATTTACAGTTTCCTCCTTCCTAAGTGACCAGCTTGATTGATGCATCTCTTTTCGGCACACTCAAATATTTTGACTGATTTTTTCATCTATACTGAAATGCAGAAAAAGGCTGTATCTCCGACTTAAACAGATTTATACAGCACAATTAGTTGACTTGATTGTACTCTGATACGGATTGACTTACTTGTTTTTTCACAGGGTATGGTATGCGAAAATGCCAAGGAGTTTTGTGCGAGTTTGGTAAGCCCTTATTCAGAAAGATTTTTGTGGGCACAAAGCACCCCCCGTGGCCATAACTGGGCTCACTTCAACAACACAAATTGCAACACTACAAACTTTGGCACGATGAGGAAGTCTTGTTTGCATGGTGATGAAGAACTAAGGAAAAAGAGTAACGAGGGGGCAAAGGGATTGAAGCTCATACTTCTCCATAATTCTCATTATGGGCAAAAGAAGATCATGAAAAATTGAAATGTAATTACGTTTCCAGCTCAAACTGCTTTGTAATTCTCATTATGAGCAGGTCAGTTGTATTGGGTTTAGAGGCGAAATTCATGGTTAAGCTGACCATTCTGTACCAAATTGATATCTAATTTTCTTTTTTGGCACAATGATATTTTCAGCTCATTATGAGTAGGGCAGTGTATTGGGTTTAGGAGGTAAAAATCATGATTAAGCTGTCAGTGACTCTTATGATGCAAATTGATGATATTATCATTCTAAGTTCTTAATCCTCTCAGAGAGAACCGCTCACACGGGCTCGTCTAATTTTGTGACAGTAAATTGCCTCAGTTACAATGATGGGTTGGGTTGAATGTGAATTAGTTTTTCATCCTTGTTTTGTAAATTATGAATTCTTCATTGTGCTCTCTGACTCCAGCTAACCTTATATGGCTCGATTGTTATTCGTTATGGCCTTCCTTATCTCCAAACTTCTACGTAGATATAGGCCTAATTGGATTCCAATATCCTAGATTATGGATCTGGAAGTAGATCAGACCATCTTACATTTCATATTTCTCCAGGCATTCTTCCACCGGTGCATTCAGATCCTTAGTTTTGAG
Organism: Larix sibirica; assembly: GCA_004151065.3. Lineage (NCBI taxonomy): Eukaryota > Viridiplantae > Streptophyta > Pinopsida > Pinales > Pinaceae > Larix > Larix sibirica. The sequence goes on from NWUY0300008131.1 coordinate 16,153, forward strand.
TCCTGAGTCTAGGTGTGATAGTCCTGAGTTTTTGAGCATTAATAGCTTGTGTGACCTAGTTTTTTGAGATTAGCAATAACTTGTAATTTGACATTGTTGTTAGTGAATGTTTAGTGAGAATTTATATTTCAATGCGTTTCAGGCACAAAGCACCCTTCCCTCACTTAGAATCGGGGAGAAAAGTAGAGTCACAACACCTCTCTAACTCTTCATTCTCCGTGATGCTGGCCGAGGTGTGTAATAACTAATAAGTTATTATATAAAGAGTTTGGAGCAAGTTGGTTTGAAAATAGAAAGGAGAATAAGGTGTCAGTAAGTAGAAAACCAGACTTCAATGTCGAATAGATAACAGGGGGTTGGAATGAGCTGTATAAAAAAATGAGGATGTAAAAAATGAGGATGTAAACCACTGAATCAATCAACATAATAACAGTTAAATATAAAATATCTATAAGCAAGGTCGAAATAGATATATAATTGACCCTGGTTCTCTATTTAGTTGAATCCTCTCACTTTATTCGCTGCCATTTCATATTTCGTTTTACCTTTTTATTAATTTTGTTTTAGCTCAACCTAATAGACCAAGCTACACCAAATGGGGCTCAGTTACAGAATAGTTACGCTATGCATCACCTACAGCTAGCCACAGAGAGGAGCAATTGTTACAATTTTATATTGGAGGTTTGCTTGATGTTATTCAAGCATACTTTATTTAAAAAGTTAAAAAAGCCGTTTAAAAATAAGGGAAGTGTTTTTCACCTATTTTTTTAATACTTTTATTTACATTTTTTTTCATATTCATCATTTTTTTATTTTTATTTTTAAATTTTGGTCTCATTTATATTTCTTATTTATATTTATATTTTTAAACTTTAATTTCACTATTCAAACATTTTTATTTAGTTGAAACTTCTCAACTCCATTTGTGATTCCATTTTACCCTTTCTAAATAATTGTTTTACCCCCTTTTAAATAATTGTTTTCATTTTTATTCTCCTTTTTACTTTCAACGAACCTTATTCTCAATTCTATTTATATAATCACCTCTCAATCTATATAACTCTGGTTAACTATAAGTGAAATGTTCACTTATAAAATGTAGACTTAAAAATTCTTATGCAATTAAAAAAAAAATTACACTATTTATTGTAATTGCATGGTCATGTAAAGTCCTTGTATCAATATATAAACTCACACTATATTTATATATTTAGAGACTCAAAGCTTGTTATTTTTGTTCATTGCCAATTTTTATTGGATTATTTTAATTTTGAGCAACAATGCACTCTTTACTTGATGTGATTAAACTAAATTTCCAAATATAGTTTTTAG
>NWUY0300008134.1:65275-75692 GCA_004151065.3 Larix sibirica
TATGTGTGAATGTTGTGGTGTAATCTCTATTTTGCTTAAAAGAATCTGTATGCTTTGCTTCTCTACACAGGTTTAAAACTTACATGATGTGCCATCATGGAATTTGAAGGAAAATTTGTGCAGTGTTAGTTAGGGCCAAACTTTGAATTTTCTTTAGTTTTTGGTCACATTGCTTGTTGAAGAAGCATCCTCAAACACATAATTTTGTTGATAAGGAAAAATAGTTACAAAGAAAGTGAGTGTTCAAAACCAACTTAACCTCACTTTGAGAAAGAGCTAGTTTATATAGCTCAACTCTAAACTAAATTCTTGGAGAGCAACCAATCACATGAGTATGATAAGTGTACTTAACATAGAAGCTATATGTATTTTTTGTAATAAGTCTAAGTGAAGCTATAGAAGAATTGACAACTATTGTTTGCTTTTTATCAATTCCAAGATATTGTTATTGAACCCATATTCATTAAATGACTTGAAGTGGATGTTATATTGTCAATGTCACCTACAAAATCAAGATCTGAATAACCACCAAGTGTAAAACATTTGTTCTTCTTGTAGAGAAGACCAAAATCTTTTGTAACTTGAATGTACCTTAGTACACTTTTCACAGAATTCCAATGACAGTCCCTTGGTTCTAACATAAACCTTGAATGTACGTTAACTAGATATGATAAATATGGTTGAGTATTTGTCAAATAAATCATTATTCCAATCAATTGCTTGTACCTTGTACTGTTTACCGAACCTTTCAAACTTTGAAAGTTTCAAGTTCTGCTCCATGGGATAAGAGAAGGTTTACAATCCTCCGTGCCAAATTTCTTTAATAATTCAATGGCATATCTAGTTTGACTAAGGAAGATTTGATTAGGATATTGATTTTAACTCCAAGATAATACTGAAGAGTCCTTAAATGTATCATTTTGAACCCTGCTTTAAGCTTTTCCTTAGCTTGTTTGGTATGAACTTGGTTATTTCCTATTATGATTGCCATCGACATAGAGTAGAAGTATTACCAAGTGCTTATATTTCATTCGGAAATACAAAGATCCACTTCGTTGAAAACCGACATTTCGTAGGTAATCAATCATTTTTGCAAACCAAGCTCGAGGAGCCTGTTTCAATCCATATAAAGACTTCACAAGTTTGCAAACTTTATGTTCATGCACTTCAACTTCAAACCCCGGTGGTTGAATCATGAAAACATATTTTTTTAGATCACCATTCAAGAAGGATCTTTTGACATCCATTGGATGTAATTGATAACCATTATGATAGTGTTCCATTTAGCAATGGGTGCAAAACTTTCTTCATAATCAATTTCTTCATGTTGAGTAAAACCTTTAGCAACAAGTCTTGCTTTGTACTTGTTAATTTTACCATTGGGATTGTACTTTATTCGATAAACCCATTTGCAACCTATGGATTTAATATTAGGTGAACAATGAACTAAGTTCCAGTTGCATTTGCAAGCACTGCATCTTATTCATTAACTATGGCTTCCTTCCATTCTTTATGTTTAACTTCTTTAACAAAAGTAGCAAGTTTGAAAGAAGCATAAGTCAATAATGCAAAATTAGCTTGTGATCTAAGGGAACTCCTAGTTCATGTGTTGTTCCTTTCATCAAGATGTACTTCCTTAAGAATTTGTGTGGCCCACTTTGGCCGATGATGATGATCTTGTTCCATTAGAGTTTCTGTATCTTGAATTGGAGAATAATTCTATATTGGAGAAATTTCAATATCAAAGGAACTAAGATATGAAGAACCACTTGATGAAGAAGTACTTTTTGAAAAACTAAAGTCTTTTTCAAACCAATATGGTTTCCTTGGTTTCTTTTTTGCCTTTACCCTTAGTGTTTTTCTTCTCTAAACAATTAAGGAGATGATTACTCTCTTTGAAGTTTTTATTTTCAATTTAAAAACTAATTACATCTCTGCTAACAATGAATTTACTATCTAAGAGCAACCAATACCCTTTCTTTTCATGAGAGTATCTAATGAAAATACACCTCATACTTTCCAACTTAGTCCTTTCTTCTTTAGGTACCGTAGGCATAATATGTTGAGCCAGTAACCCTAAGATGATTTACCTTAGGCTTAAAGCTATACGAAGCTTCATAAGGAGTTTGTCCATCTAAAACTGATGTGGTGATCAATTTCTTAGATAAACTACAATATGGACTACTTTAGCCCAATATTTGGTGCTCAACCATTTGAACTACAACATAGACCTTGCCATTCCCATGAGAATTCTATGTGAGTTCTATTCATCGTTTCAAAAACTCCATTCTGCCGTGGAGTATAGGAATTTAATAGTTTCCTCTTAATTCCATTGTCTCGACAATAACCATTGAATTCAATTGAAGTGAATTATCTTCAATGATTTGTTCTCAAAGTTGTAACTTTTTTTTTTGTCCGTTGCATTTTCAACCATGTGCTGAAAATTTGTTAACTTTTCAGAAGCTTTAGACTTTGCTTTTAAAAAGTATTGTCCAAGTCACTCTAGTGTAGTTATCAATGAAAAGTATAAAGTACTAATATTTTCCAAAAGAAGTCTCATTGGACCACATATATCACTGTGAATCAATTGTAGACACCTTGTTGCTCGCCATGAGCTGAATGGGAAAGCTTCTCGATTTTTCTTGCCAAAAATGCAAGCTTCACACTTAGCACCTTCTCTCTTGGAAGTTGATAAACCTTTTAACAAACATTGAGAGTTATGCTTTAACAAACTTTAGGTGACCAAATTGAGAATGCCATAATCTAAATAAAGAAATATTTTAATCGATTGCTCTTGCAAAATCATGCTTTCTAGGGATAGCTTTCCCTTTCATCCTTAGTAGCTTCCCATCTTCATATTATGTCATCACTGTTTTCAAGTTGTAATTTTCTGAATTAATCTTGGCCAAACCATCTTGCATGATGATTTGATATCCATCTTGTCGGATTGAGACCAAGGATAACAATTATTCTTAAATGTAGGTACATACCAAACAATTGAAATTAATTTTCACCAATTTTTGGGAGAAATATTTTGACTCATTCTTTTCCATGGGAATATGAGTTGTATCATCTGCTAATTGGATGAGATTTAGCTAAACATTTGGATAACTCTAAAAATAATCCTTGTGATATATCATATGTTGAGTAGCTCCTATATCCAAAATCCAATCATCTTCAAATGAATCACTGAGTAAATTATGAGTATCAATTGATGATGTTGAATCAACCTCCTATACTGCTGTAAAACATATTTCGTATTCTTCATTCTAACAACCCTAATCCTCTACATATTGAGTTGATGGAGTAAACTCTGAATTTGATCGAAAATAAACTTTGGCAACTGATCATTACTTGTTAAGCAATCTAATGGATAATGTCCCATCTTTAAACACCTTCTACACTTTATTTGAATGAAATTTCTACTTTTTCCTGATTGTGCATTATAATTGGGAGGATTCTTATTATTTTGAAAATTTTGTTGATTATAATTGCTATGCCCTATACCCTAACCACGACCTTTGTCACAACCTCGATTATAAGAATGATAATTTCCAAAATTTAGTGTGTGTCATCGTCTAGAACTTTCAACTTTAGTTGAACTAGTAAAAATAAGATCCTCTCCAGATTGTTTTTGTTTACCATATGATTTACTTCGTTGAGTCAATAGTTCACAAAGTGCATCCAAATTTGCATTTGTTAAATTATTAGTGATTTGTAGAGTTTCTAAAAGCTGCTTATAATATGGAGGAAAGCTATTTATCGAAATAGAGATCAGAAAGTTGTCTTCAAGTTTAGGAAAGCCACCCTTATGATTTCACGATGAATTTTCTTTATCCTTGAAATGTTCTAACACATCATCACCATAAGCTAATTTTTTCTTAAAAAACTTCAATTGTAGATTGACTTTGTGATGCCTAGGAGTAGTAAAAACGTTTGCGATGCATAGGAGTAGCAAAAAGTTTGCAAAATTAATTCCAAACTGACCAAGCATTAATGGAATTCTGAATATGATCACATGTGTTCATTTATAGAAGATCAAAGCAAAGCAAGTGTTTTTTCATCTCTTAATTTCCATTTAGCTAAATAAACCTTAGCTGATTTGGTTGGAGCAGTATCACCATCACAAATATCACTCCATAATTTAATATAAATCAAAATGTTATGCATATGAAAACTCCAATATTTGTAATTGTAATTCTTGAAGCCATCCAACTTATTTGAAACCATGCACAAATTTATTAATTTAGATATATTTAAAGATGGTTGATTGACGTGCAGAATTAAAACTTGCAAGGGGTTGCAAGAATATTAACCATAAAAGAAAGACAAGGCAAGAAAACATTGCATACTTCACACAAAAAGCACTTTTAATGACTTGGCTTTGACCCTCTAAAAATCTTGTAAAAAGATATGATAAAATTTTGTACTGGACGCTTATAAATCTTTTGGTATTATTATTAATTTTTCTTATGAATCTTTTGGTGTCACGATTAATTTTTTTTGTTTGCCCAAAATTACCCTCGTTTTCAAGGACCATTACAGCAATTCAAAATTTTAAAATGTAAGAAGTCTTCAAATATGGAATGCATTTCTAAATTTCACAAATAATATAATATGCCCCACCTTAAAATGAAATGAGTTATTGCATATGGTTATAATATCAATGACTTAAAAGCAAGAACTAATGCCATCATACTTGTTATTTTATAATTAAAAAAAAAACATATGCATAAAGTATATAACCAAACTATTTTATAATAAGTTTTTCGTGAGTTTAAAAAAAATGTATATACACTTTAAAATAATAATAATAAAGAACTTTCACTTAACTTTACTGGTTTGTTTTATAGCAAATTGAATATGCACTTGTAAACAAGTTAGTGAGTATATGGTTATAATATTAATGATTTTAAAAAAGAATTAATGATATCATCACTTGTCATTTTATAATTAAAAAAAGCATGTTTATAAAATATATAAATCAAACAATTTTTTTTGATGTGGAAAATATTATCTTTTTGCTATTTCGAAGGAATCAAGGAAAGCTAACACATGCTTGAGAAATCCCAACAAACTTCTCCACATATCGTGGATGGTTGAACGAGCAAACTGTCAGCCGATCATCCAATCCATATGATGTCTTAACGGAATGACCCGGGTGGATGGAATGAAATCCATCTATCCCCACCAATATCCTTAACAATGATACAATGATGGATGAAGAGTTGTTATCCTCTCTATTTCTTCATATGACATATAAAATTATAAGTCAAAATGATAATTTTAGGGATCCAATCCTAATGGATATCCTCCTCACAAATCTAGCAACTTTGTTTAACATCATATAAATACAAGTTACTCGTATATCTAACTTGCTTTAAATTAAATTTTAAAAATCATGATTTATAGAGATCCCATTCTCTTTTATACCTAAAATAAGTCCGGCAAACCCGGCAGATTGCTAATGAGGATAAATGGATCCCATTCTCCCATCTGGTTGGCATCAAATGCGAAGTCGAAACCTAATCAACGAAAGGCAAGCATTACCAATTTACCAACTACTTAATTTGTCACGTGACATATTAAAGATTACTAAATTAGTTTCATTAATTGAATACCGCCGCCACAAATCGCTGTCGGGCCTATAAATTAAAGAAAAAGTATCTCTCGGATACAGCCAATGAGTGATTCCCACTTGGCAAAGCAATCGAAGCGAGGAATAAAGGCTTCAACGGATTTGCTGCCACCTGGCTCGCAACGAGGAAACATCTCTGTCCATAGACAGCCAGCAGAGCAGAAGAAAAAGGCCATCAACGGCACGAATTGGGCTCCGTCAATCATGCATTTCAGTTTTTAAAGAAGGCACGTCATCTTTTCTGGTGCGTGCCGGGAACGAAAAGGGAAGAACGTCACCACAGGAATTAAGTGGAAGATCAACTCGCATCCATGATTTGCCTGAAACGGCGCCGATCGTGGATCCCGGAGTCGCGTTAACTGCACGATCTATTAACTGGCCCCTGTTTTCCAGACGTGCCTGCAGACTCAGGATTTAACGGAAGATGTTATGGAATCCGACAAGCTGGCAGCCTGGCACTGTCTTGCGTATAAATTTCCTAACGGTACTTAAACAGCCTTTATTTCCGATGGTTTTTCCGGTACATTTTATTGCGATTTAGTTAGCTTTTTACCGTGATTTAAGGGTTATTTTGAGAGCCGAGTAACATTATATGCCAATGCACTAACCAAGTTAGAATTGTTTAATTGTATTTTATTTTAATAATTAGTAAATTCTCGGATATGATTTAACCAACCAACGTCGTCTTTTATCAAAATTAATCCAATAAGCAATAATAATTTTTCATAATATAAAATTTAAATTATTCAAAATAATATATTCAAAATAATATATTTTTGGATATTTTATTTTAATTTTTCATTAATTTAATTTGAAAATATAATTTCATAATATCAAACCCATGATTTCACTATTTATAAAATTTAAATTATTCAAAATAATATATTTTTGGATATTTTATTTTTCATTTTTCATTAATTTAATTTAAAAAATATAATTTCATAATATCAAAACCGTGGTTTTCTATTTACTTCAAATACCAAACTACCATCTAAACAATATATCAATCAAAATCACATATTTCAATCACTTTTATTGACATGATCCATTTCAATATAATAATTGTTTTGAAAATTTTAAATCTATGTCACATCATATTTGCTTAACACATAGGTTTTTGTCAAAGCTTTTTCGATAAACATTTTTTTGAGTATGTGAATGAAATATGCTAAAACCACAATGTTTTGCCTCTGGCCTCTTTTTCAGTGGTTTTTTTAGTAGAATTTTTTTATAAATTCGACTAAATTCTAGGTAAGGGCAGAGTTCTAAGGGTGTGGTGGTAGAGTTTTTCTATAGAACTTTGCCCTTGGGGTTTTGGCTCATTTTAAACATACCTAAATGTTCCGAAGAGTTCTGGATCGATGGAAACTATACAAGAATCAAGTTGTCGAATTCCGCTACCAAGATACAAATCATTGTATTTTTAAACAAAGTTTATTTAAATACAAAATTCATGATAATTAAATATCTTCATTATTTTTCAATTTAACTTTATATAAATTTATAATATTATATTCTTTTATTAAAAATATTTTCATTATTCTTCAATTTAACTTCATATAAATCTATAACATTATATCTATTTTATTAAAAAAAATAACTTTTCTAATTTAATTTAAGTCAAACATGACATTTAATCTTAGGCCAAGCATTTAATCATACCAAAAGTGATCGGTGAAGCATTAAGTGAACCATAGATGTCAAAAGAGTAGTGAACCATAGATGTCAAAAAAGTAATTCAATATTTTTACATAATAATTGATAATATTAAATGGATATTTTTTTTAAGTGGTTCGCCAATATTAAATGGATACTTATTTGAAGATTGTTGAAAGGTAATGACTCAAGAAATTTTCTCATAAAATTTATGTTTGGTTACTTTGTAATATTCTACTTTCATATTTTAACTTCTTTTTTTTCATTTACTTAGTGTTTCACAAATGAATTATTTGGTGATGAATATGAAAGATTGAACAACTAAATTTTAAAAAGTGAAATATTTTTTCGTTACAAAACTTTCTCAAGAAAACTTTTTAACCCTCCTTCACATTTTGTGAATACATTCAGATTAATTACCATCCACGAACACTTAACCCCAAGAGACCTCGCAGATCAACCTCTTGACTTCCTTGACCATTACAACTTTCAACATACCAAGTCAAANCAGCCGGTCATCCAAGCCAGAAGATGTCTCAACGAAATGGAACCAGGGTGAATGGAATGAAATCCATCTATCTCCACCAACGAACCACCGTATCATTGACATAAACCAAACAATTTTATAAAAAATTTATTGTCATTTTTATAAAATAATGTATATGCACGGAAAAAATAATAATAATGAATTTCTACTTAACTTTAATGGTTTGTTTAATATCACTGGTTTGTTTAATACCGAATTGAATATGCACTTGTAAAACGATTCACCATATGAAGCATCTAGATTGATTGATGTCGTTGGGTATCATTAATGCGATAAATCCTATGATGGATACAAAATTAAGAAAATCATCGTGGATCTAGGTGTGGCGCTTTTTTTTAGTGCTTTTTTTGAATGGGCGATTTTAGTGTACGCATATTATATGAGAAATTTCAGAAATGCATTAAGAGATATATTTGGAAAAGTTGTAGTGGAAATTCAAGTTGGAAGGGGGCCTTGTGCGGGTGCCGAGGTATCCTCATATCTTGAAAGCAATGGCACCTAGTGCTTCCATGGGATTGGAGGGTTTCAATGCTATGACAAGTATATGAAGGTGTTCTTAAGAGCATGTATAGAGGTCATTGTGAAGGGCGATTGGGGTGAGATCGCTCTTACTATTTAGGGTATTATAATCAGTTTATGGAAGATGTTGGCATCTTTCGACATAAAGGAATTGAATTTTATCTAGAGTTTAGTGATGGCATGGAGGTGTGCCATATGATGGTTGAATATAAAACTTGTGAGAAGAATCACAGTTCAAGGATAGCAAATTCTAGGGCTTTACCATCTATTCACTATCTCATGCAATGACCAAAGCTCGACTGCCCATGGTTGATATCAATGAACGTGGGATCATTTGCCACTTGAAGACTTATTGGCTTGAAATAATTGAGGGTGATTGCTAAGGTTGTTGAAATGAGATTATTGAGATCACGAAGTATAAATGTTCTTGCTTTAATAATTCTGGGTCATAGATGGATGATCGTAGGGTTTGATCTTGGTGTGAAATCTCATAATTCGATGCATGGTGTGTGGAATGTTTTTGTCATCTTCGGCACTACATCAACATAGAGTTCCTTCATGATCCGATCGGCTGGGGTGCTACCGAATAACATGTCAAAGAAAAAAATTGGGTTCAACATCTTAGATTCAAATATACTAAGTTTTTGCAAAAAGCCGCATCTCTGTCGACTAATTTGTTTTCTTTGCTACAAAACCTCTTTTGACAATGTTTAGATTTCTCAAAAGTCGACATGGTGATGTAGATTGCAAATGAAGTCACAAGATTTTGACAACCTTCACAATGAGGAGGAAGAATATTAGAAAGACATTGCAATGATATTATTCTATCCTTCTACACCCAGAGATTTGTTATGTAAACTGAAGGTATGTAGCTCGATACTGATGGTAGATCGCTCCTCTAACCTTGCTTTTAATTTCAAATCTAACCAAAAGCAAGATTACCAAGTCTAGAATTCGACTTTCATCAACACGATTTTGCACCTTAGATTTATAAACTTGTGACTTGAGCTAGTTTTGAAAAGAAACTTTTCACATATCAAAAGCAAGAAGATTTAGATCTATCAAAATCTATAGCTCATAACAATATCAAGTGCCAAATTTATAGGTAGATCTGATGTGATTTTACAAATTAGGCCCTCTAATAAATAGTAGTAGTGTATCTATGAGATCTTAACAAAAAATGTAGTTTTATACTATTATCTACTTAGATCTTTTATATTTACAAAATAAATTAGTACTTTTAATCAAATGTACAATATCGAAATTGTAGATTTACAAGATTACAACTTAAGAGTGATGTTAAAAATGAATCAATTTTTTTAAAAATAATTGTTGCAATCACAATACCATTTTCATTATTTAATTGGCAATAGGATTATCTCAAAAAAACTGTTGTCGTTGAATTTAGAGAGATCATGGTTGATGTTGTGGAGATTTTCTTGCTTCCTCAATCCATTACCAATCCTTTCATCACCATTTCACCATGGATTTGATACCATGTTGAAGAAGTGTCCTTAGACACAGTTTTATTATAAGGAAAACAGTTACAAAGAAAAGTGAGGACTCAAAACCAACTTAACCTCACTTTGAGAAAGAGCTAGTTTATATAGCTCAACTCTAATCTAAATTATAAGAAAACAACCAATCATATAATGACTTGAGTATGATAGGTGTCCTTTACATAGAAGCTAGATGTCATTCTCATAAAAGTTATAATAATCAAATTTCTAAAGGCATTTAATCTAGGAAAATGCTTAGACTACATAACTTTTGGATTATGAGGCTAACATTACTTAGGTCATGCGGTGATGGAAGTGGTGGAAATGGGACTAATACTGTTGAGAATGATGTACAATGGTGATGATACTCGTGACAAGGTAGGTGAACAAAATGATGTTATTAACAATTCCCCTCTAATGTGTGAGGTCATGAGCTCATTGTATGACTAAAATACATCATAGCTTTTTTATTCTCTTTCAATCCATAGGAAACCATGAACACCTAGACAAGGAATAAGAGTGATTCACACTACAAAATTTGAACCCAAAATCCGATGA